>MU225545.1:963183-974264 GCA_018584345.1 Thuja plicata
GCCAGATACTAAGTGACAAACTATCTTTTAAATCCTCTAAAAAGGTCACACCTAACAGTGTGTTTGTAACCTTTAACAGGGTTGGCTCTTAACCGAGCTCACTTTAGAAGAGTGAAAATTTGGGGTATCGGTCCCAATGGTTTTTCCCTTAACAGGGTTTTCACGTTAAAAATCCATGTGTTATGTGTCTATGTGTCATTACTTTATTGTTTTGCATTTCACTTAAGTAAATCTGGATTGATCGGTATACACTAGTTATTTACTGTATTTCGGTAAATAGAAAGACTGTTTATCGGTAAACATACAGAAGAAGGTTTTACAAAGCATTCCGACAAGTAGAAATTTGATAAAAGTATTTCTGTTAGGAATAAGGTGTCTCAACCTTGTATATTTCCTTACATTTGATATTATTTGTTTTGTAATTAATTTTTTGCAAATAATGTATTTAAGTTTGATATATGTTCTGTCATTTAGTTGAGTGGACATGTTGTGTTTTCACTCCACTTGGAAGATGACAAGGATGATCAAACTTGGTCTAGGTGGATCTACGCATCTCATTCTGTGGTAGAGGTTATTTGCCAAATATCAACACTTTGGACAATGTGTAAGGTAATCATGACTAAAATGGTTATGACAGATTCCTATGACGGTCATTAATATTTGTAAGAGCTAATTGTGAAAGATTTGATGACAGGTGAAGACATGCAAGACATGTGGCAACTGATCATGTTGAGTACTGTACACTCTTCTGTAATGCTTGGGGTTCGGGGCAACGACCTGAAAAAAATTTGGGGTTCCTATTTTTCCGGAGAATGGTAAACCCTAATACGGTTATCTTTGGAAGTTGCCCTAAAAATGGAAGCACATGATATAAGCATTTTTAGGGTTACAAATCGTAGAGTGAAGTTAGTGTATTGTTGGAATATTTTTATGCTGTTAGATTTGTCTTCAAGTGTCGATTATCTCCTGAAAGAACTTGCATTGCAAGTGTAACGTAAACAGCAATAGTTTTGATTAATACATTGTGCAGGTTTTGGAGTGCTGGGGTTTTTTACCAAAAGGTTTTCCCCAGGGTAAATCATTGTGTCATTCTCATTTTTCTATGTATGCATGTTATTGTATTATCATTTTGTAATTGATATGGGTTAAATCTGAATTTGCACAATCCTCTTCTCAGGAGTTTAGCGTAGGGAACTATTTTCCGCACACTTAGTTTCCTTTCAATTTCAAGGTATTCATCTTATAGGACTGAAGATAAATACAGGTATAATTTGTGGTACTAAGTTTGAAGGGTTGATTTAAGGATTAATTTTTTAGGCCACTGATTCACCCCCCTCTCAGTTATTACTAACATCTTGATCATGTGAAGTCTCGTGAAAAGAAAGATGCAACTCCTCCAGTGGTTGCTTTACCTTTGTCGTTTCCTCCCAAAATGACATATTGGGACCATCAGTTGTCCATACAATTGGTCTACCCTTAAAGAGTGAAATGGGAACATGTATAGAAGGCTAAGAGGGTGAACTTCCATATACACAGAGTGGAGGAATTATAGAAGTAGGATCTTGTAATGGAGGGGGATTCCTAAATCTTGGAATGACAAATTTGGGAGAGGGTGCCTTAGGCTCTTGTGAAGATTCTTACATCAGGGAAGGATTTTTTCTGAAGCTGGAAAATTTACGTGTGGGAGCCTCTTTTTCTTTAGATTCTTTCATTTGATCAAGCTTTAGTCTCATTTCCTTCTCCTTTTATACAACTATCTTTTTTGCATTCTCCTCCTCAAATTGTCATTTTTTTGTGCCTCCATTTGTTGCTCATGGAGATAGGTCTAGTATGTCATCTCCTTTTTTTGTCTATCAAGCTCCTATTGTCTTTCAATTTCATCAAGTTACAAGTCACATGCCTGCAACTGTTGACATAAGTCTTTCTTAATACTTTGCATCTCCATGCTCTTATCTTGAAACTTATAATCCATATTTTGTATCATATCTTGCATCGTGGCCTCAAGTTTAGCTAACCCATTACAGGAAAGGTAGATGGCACAAGTGTGGGAGGGTGGTATGCATATTTAACATGTCGGTTGCATGGAAATGAATTTGGGTCATAACTAGGCTATGGTTGAGATTGATATTGATAGTAGGAGGGTGAAGGGGAATAATTTTCATGATATGGGGGAGAATAATAAACCTCTATGAAATGGGTCCATGGTTAGGCATTCAAATAAATAATTTCATAGAAATATTTTTGAAAAACTTAAAGATCATAATTGATATTTAGACATATGAACTTGGACTTGAAACAGGTAGATTTGCACTTAGATTTGCCATGGTGTTTGATTGAACTTCCTCTAAAGGCTGATTTTACTGAGAAAACAACAAAATTTTCAATAAATGATGCTTAGTATGGTCCACCAGGGGATGTTCTTGAACTTATCTGAATCTCAATCCCATCGAGTGTGCCAAAAAATGTTGTCACAAAATTTTGCACCCTTGTTTAGATGATGGTTAGTGAACTAAAAAACCTTTTGAAACATGAAACAATCTTTCAATGTGGGACATGATCAATGAGATTGAATCTCCAGAGACGGCCGACTTCCTTTAAAATCAGGGTGCACCTAAAACTACTACCTTTTGAGGAAAAAGGAGAAGAATATACTTAAAGGGAAATGTTGAAAGGGAAATGATGATGTACCAGATTGAAATACAATTACTATCTCTTCCTATGGTTGCACTTAATATAAATAAAAACCTCAACATACACTATTCTTAATTCTAATTCTATCAAAGAAAAAACATAAAGATACAAATTAACAGATATTGCAAGGAAAGACATTTACAAGACAACAACTACTAAGAATATATCATACAACATGTAAGATAATAATAGGAAAGGAACTCATTTAACACAAGGCAAGGAAATGCACTAAGTAGCTAAATGTAAGAAGAGGCAAAACTGATATTTTCATTAACACAATGCAAAAGGAAACTACAATTGCAAAACATAGCCACTGCAAATGAACCAGAGAAGAACACTTTACAAAATGTACAAGATTGCCTTTATAGATTAAGCATAAATCATAATACTATTGTAGTTCAAACCCTAACCAGGATTTAGTTACAGAAGGAAATAGATCAAATTAGAAGAAATAGGATCTATGTGAGCAAGTGGAACCTAGAAGTGACAGGAAGAGGTCAAGAGTTAATTCCCCTGCAACCAAAACGTGTTTACTACAACTAGAAGCATATAAGCAATAAATATGGACTTGAATTCCTCATGTCTTTTCCTTTTTTGATGTGTGGAATCCTATCGCGATCCATCTACAATCATAATGGCCATGAAATGGTTGGGAGAGTTAGATCGATACCCCATAGAAGTAATGGCGCCGCCTGAAAGAGTCGACATCTGCAGACAAGTCCATGAGTGCAGTTGGAAAGGTTAATGCTCAAACCTCTGTTTGTTCATCATTGGTGAGCGCTTCCTTTATATCATCTGTGTGTTTTGGCACTCAAAATGGTTTCCTTGACTACTTTGACCATCAAGGAAAGTCCCCCCAATGACCAAACTCATGTTATGAATGAATCGAGCTACTGTTAAAATATATTGATCATCATAGAAGCCCTCAAAAATTCTTGCCAACGAACCCTTGCATCTATTTTCATTTGAAGAGGCTATCAAAAAAATAAGCCAACCATTATGTCAATACCATTATCGAGCTATATTTCATAAACCTCATCGACGAAACTTCTGATGATGGAGCCATCAGCATAAAAATCCTTATCTGACCATACGGATTCTTCATGTTCGATGCTCAAATGATATTCGCATCCTCCTTTGCAGCCAATCCTATCAGAAAAATACTCGCCGATGCAACTCATTGGCATAGCATACTCTGTTGGCTCGTAAGATTTTGTCCCTTCTAATCTTCGATGAAGAGACTCATCAGGGTGACTTACCCCGATGACATCTATCGACATGAAACACACTTTAGGGATGCACAAAATGGTCACCTCCAATCAATGATTCAATCGACATCAACAAGACTTCTTACAACCTCATTTATTTTGCATTGAACTGTTCGTATCTCTATCGGAAGGACACTCCCTGATGGCCCAAAGGATGATTGTTTTAGGAAGACCCAAAGATATCTTACCGAAGAACTTCGCTTATCACTGCTACTTGGCTGCATATCGGCAAGACCTACGCCGATGAAAATCATCGACATAGAAAGGCCCATCAGAATACACGATTTCCTTCACTCTGATCACCGATGAACACTGAGATTGGCAAGACACCCACCGATAAACCTCATCAGAAAAACATGAGGCTAACTATCCCAAAATCTATGTCCTCAACCTGATGAACAATCTGTTTAGAATTTTGGGGAAACAGTAGACAAGTCTCGCCAAAATCTATTCCTTGGTCCCTATTGAAGCACTCCGCATATATTTCGGTGGAACATGAGGGATGATACATAGAAATACACAATCTGAAGCATTCCACACTGATTTAGCTTTGCAATATTCTTAACTAGAACCATGTGATAAAAATACTTTGAGGATCAGATGGTGAGCTAAAAAGTTCAACAACTACCTTCATAATTATCACCATGGATGCTACAGTATTTTTTACCTATGTTGTGAGTTTAGCGCAGTGCTCCTTGACGATGTGTATCCTATCTTTTTACCCTTTTTCCCCTATAAGGGATGTTTTTGGGACTCAAAAATACCTAGGAAATTTACCCTCCACATCCCCTTTTCGTGCCAAATTTTGAAAGTGTCCTAGGGAATTGAAAACAAATGCAGGGTACATCAAAAATGGTTGGCTATCTCTAGGATGGTAAGTGGATATTTTGATAAAATATACTTTAATATTATTAGGGACAACTAATCATCCACTAACATACTTAAGGACAATTTAAGTCCTATTTTAAAATAAAAATAAAAAACTTACAACCTTTCAATTCTTGTTTGGTTTAAAACCAGTCCACTAGGATCTAAAAATAATAATATGAAAATGGTGTTTTCCATGAAGGTCTAGGTGGTTTTAAAGGTGTTAATTTGTGCTTGGTGGCAGGGGCTCCGCCCCTTGACCCTACCTTGTATATTTGTATCACAATAGGGAATGCACCCACTGTGTTGCCCCATAACCCTACAAAAGATGTTGCCTCTAGACCCCACTAGAATTCATGCCTCTCAACCTTATTAGGGGCATTGCCACCAAACCTGCATCAAACTATAAGTATAACCAAATAATAGATCAATAATAAATCATAATAAAAAAAATCTACATAATACATATTCCCTATTTTAAATCTATACATCTTCACAATCAAAATCACAATCAAGGAATATCATGTTTCATACGTCGGAGAACTTTCTTAGTAGACAAGGATTTCCATAGACAAAGTTGGCTTGCTATAGTCATTAGATTTTTTAATACAAGTCATAGTTGGTAGAAAATGTCATTTTCAAATGCAAAATGTATTTGCATTGACAACTCAGAACAGTCCCATCTAAGGTCAAAATAGAACATAATAAGTTATCCTTTTACTTAACCATTCCTCTTTGTAATGCATTTGACAACAAAAACATGTCATCTTGAAGGCTTTATGAAAACTTAAGTACGAAATCCCTCACTTGAGTATACAGTGTCTTTATTAAATCGTGCTCATATGTATATTATAAATAACATCATAATTCCTATTCAATTACCCATTTTCACAAAGGTTCTATAATGTACATGAAGAATGCTATATCAATATTATCACGTGAATATTTGAAATTTCCTTGTATTTTATAAATTTCCTTTTTAATAGTCATCCCCTAAAATATGAACAAAAAGTACCCTATACTAGAAACATGTCCCATCATCCACATCCTTGAAACTTGAGGTAGCATGATTTTAGTGCACAAATATTAGGAATTTGAATGATCATAGTTAGGTACAAGGTCAAACTTGGTATAACTTTAATTGCTTAATAACTTTCTTCATCAAAAATTGCTTTAAAATCGTGCCAAAATCAAGTGGGAAAATAGTTAGGTAGTGAAATGACAACCTTTTCAATTATCAGTACTCTCAATACATGTTGATGGCCTTGTTTGACAAATCAGCATCTTTTCGAGTGTCCAAATGGAAAGTTTGAATTGTCAAAGTTTAAGGAAAATTCATACTTGTGCACTTGGTATGAATAGTACGGATTGAGGGTTGGTAACGACTCATGCTCCGTACCACTTGTTGGAGTATGAGGAAAGGAAAAAATTTTGACATGGAACAAAAGGAAATTGGGATGAGTGGAGATGTATTCTTGATAGAGAAATGCTTACCCCTATTACAAAACATAGAAAACAATCGAGAAACATTTTACTCAAATATTTTAGGTTTAAGAAAAAAATTGACCTCAATACTACACACAAAGGTTCATACTTAGACAAAACATAGAAATGGAAACCCACTTAAATTATTCTCTCCTTTTTTCCACCTAGTGTGTGTGGTTCAAGGGTCTCTGTGTCTATGGCTTAATTTTTTCCTATCTTAGGATTTGGAATTGGTGCTACTTGTTGACCCCAAAGTTTGTACGATACAACAGTGGGGACATGCAGATCTAAGTACCTCCCTTGAAAAGGTGAGATTTATCACTCCCAAGATTTCAGGTAATCGGGTCGCAACCACATTAGATAGGTCAAGGAAGATAATGTGAGATGTCACAAGGTAGGGCTTTTCTAGTTTGATAAGCTATGGCTAGAAACAAAGTATTTCAGACTTCTATATGTTGTCCTTCTCATTTTTTGAGTTGTTGAACATAGAATTTCTGCAAAATAAGATCTTAAACACAACAAACGAATTCCCAAATCTAAATTCATATTTAAAATAAAATACAAAAGAACATGGGTTAACGAGAGACTTCAAAAAAATAACAAATAGAAACTATGGATATCAACCATTAAAATACTTAAGCTTGCATAAATAAGATTAGATTTGATCATATAACCATGAAACCATAAATTAGAAATCCATGATGTTATCTTCAAGGGAAACCAACAATGAATGATTCCTTAAAATTCATCAAATTGGAAATTCATACCATCCATACACATATGCAAGATAAATTTATCCAATTCAATTAATCAAAACAATTTATCCATCACAACAAGTAATCATCCAATAGTTAATACCAACTAATCAATTGGCTAAGAAAAAACTCATGAACACACACAAGGCTATTGAATCTAAAATTTGTATTCAAATTCGCAAAAATAAACAGCTTAACACACTAAGATTGCAACACCAAATGTATATATTGTTCAAATGAGAAATTCCTAATGGTTATTACATCTAGAATTCATGTTTGAATAGATTTTTACATGAACTCATATTGCCAAACCCGTAACTAGGGTTTTTGGGCATTATTTCTAGGTGAAATAAAATCAAAACATCAGTTTAACTATCTAAAAATACCCATATGTTGCAAGGTGTGTGCCCTTGGTATCCTTGTGTTGTGTAATGCAACAGTGGTTCGTGACATGGCTTAACCGCCTCCTGTGATTGTATAACTCAAGTGGTTAAATCGGGCATTAACAGGGTGATCTTTTGGTGCAACAGAAGCCAACAATTGTTATCAGAGCTGAGGTCACGGGTTTGAACCTCACGCTTGCGCTAGGAGGGATTGTTGCAAGGTGTGTGCCCTTGGTATCCTTGTGCTATGCAGCGCAGTGGTGGTTCGTGATATGGCTTAACCGCCTCCCATGCTTGTATAAGTCAAGTGGTTATATTGGGCATTAACAGGTTGATATTTTGGTGCAATGCCAACCAACACCCTAAACTATTACATAATGTATTGGCAATTAATTTAATGATTTTACAACTCAAAATTAACTTTATTTGTGCCAAAACATGCCCTAAAATTTTTGGGCAAAGCTCTAGTTTGAGCGATTGAAACTCAACTCACCCATATCAACTTTTTCCACATTTTCCATGAGTTTTTATATCATCAAATTGAGGCTGCATGTCTGTGCGACCCTTAGGGATATCTAAAGACATGTTATCAAGAATCTATGAAGATATTCCATGCTCAAAAATTACAAAAAGTAGAAAAAATGGGATGGCCTTTGTTCCTCCATTTTTCTCTTACCGGCTGACTCAAAATTTGCAAAATGGATATAAAAATTCATCTCTATGAACTCGGAGATGTGTAACAAGATTAGGGAAAGCAATGTTGAAGGCATTCATATATTTAACCACATCATTGAAATTATGAGTCTTCATGTATCCAAGATGTACCTGTAGATTCTTCATGAAGGTCTTCAGCTTTTTTCTAAAATTTTCAAATTGTGGGAGCTCTTTCCACATATTGGCCAATTTATGTTTGACCTCAGTCATCTAATCCAAAACCTTCTTTGTTGCATCTCCATGCAAATTACTTTTAAATTCTTGAATATTATTGTCAACGTTATTCATTTTAGCTTGTTCTTCCCACTATCATAAAGTACAAGATAGTGCCTTCACAAAATCCGCATTCCACTACATTAGAGTATTAATTGATTTCCCTCTAGCCAAAATTGTATTATGTTGCTTCTTATCATCTTTGACGACCAACTTGATCACTCATTACCATATGGCATGCAAATTAATATTCTCTAAGGTTTAAAAATTGCAGCATCCAACAATTTATCTACAGTCATATTTTTCATTATTTTCAAAATTGGGAGGAAGTCATCCCACATGAGCATGGTTTCTTTAATCCCTAAATATTCTTCATTCAAAACCATATTCTTCAAAATTTTCAACTCTTTAGCCACGGACTTATAGAAAATGAGAATTGCTCTTATTATCTCCTCCTCTGACCGCTTTGTGTCTTGTCTTCATTCTTTACATGCTCTCTGTTAGGACTCATTTATGTGAGTCCAATTTTGTGTTTTTATAGAGTTTTAATGGCGGAAATATCTAAGTTTAATAGGGCTTTGGGTCCTTATTTTGTGGCAGAAGGATGCAGAGGGGCGAGGATATCATGTTTTGATGCCTTTGGAGGTCTCTGTGTAGTCAAAAAGGGTCAGAAAAGATCAAAGCAGTCATGGTGCCTTTGTTAGTTTCTTTTGTTTTGGAAATGCTCCAGATCGTTTATCCCACATTGTATTTACGGAAGAATATTTGTATATCAATACACGCAATGCTTAAGGGCCTAAAAGGCATGCGCCCTTTGGAAGGAAACTTGGTGGTCGGGAGGTGACATGGCAGCCAGTTGGCAGACAGTGGACCAATTTTGCGAGATCATGTGGTAAGGAAGTGCTAAGTGGAATATCATCATGCAGTCGTGGAGGTTTGAGCAGGTCGCAAAATATGCCAGCAAGTGCACGAATGGCGGTTATCATAAGGTTGTGGTAGTTTGGCAGGGTGATAGCTAACAGTCGCGAGTGCACAATTGACGGCTAGCAGTCAGTGTCACGCAGTCACGACGGTTAGCAGGATGGATGAGAAAGGGTCATGAGTGCGCAATAGGAGGCAACATGGATGCTAAGATAAAGATGTGTGGTGGTCGTGAGCTCGCTAGGCAAAGAGGAATATTCAGAAAAGGGTCATGATCTCACGAGGTGCTGACATGTGGAGATGCTAATAGAGAGCATGTGCGGTTTTTGTTCACTTGCTAAGGGGAATAGAATATTCTCCTAGGGTGTGTGAGCTCGTGACTAGTTTCCACATGTTCGATGGTCACAGATCTTAAAGGTGTTAAGCTTCATGTAGATCAATTTCAATCAGACGGCTAGCACATTACCTCAATGCGGAAGTAATCAACATTTAGTCTTTGAGGGATTGCACCTACATGATGCATGGAGGATCTGATCTAAGTGCCCGGGTAACTTAAATTACATCAACAGCTAGGTTTTAAAGGTGAAAAGAGATGCAATATCAGCCATTGACAGTGTATTTGCACCACCTGTTGTTGGAAAGTTGACTATACTAGTGTATATGACTCTATTTAGTGTTTTCATTATGTCAACAAAGTCATATGAATTTTTGGAGTCAACACACATTATCAGAAGATCAAAAATTGGCTAAGTACAGAAGAACAGGACAGAACAAGGAACAGACTGTTATAGTTTTGATTAGCATGTGTTCATTTGTTATTAAAATTCTATGTGCCTTGGAAGATAATCTTATGAGTATGTTTACATTCTAAGTCTAAGAGAGCATGATCAGATCTACAAGTATGAAGAAGATACAGCTAGTTGAAGAGGTACAGTCAGTGAATGCCAGAACAGGACAGAGATCATGGAAAGAGCCAACAGAGATTGTTTTGGTACAAGAGTTGCACATATCCTAAGGACTTGTGTCCTTGTATTAGTGATTTTTAGTGATCTAATAATATTTTTTTAAAGGCGCATGACTTGATTCATCAGGAGCAAAAAGTTAGAGCTAATTTGTGGAGCGGACTGTGTGAAAAGACGTGTCTGTTCGGTTTGAGTAAAGCAGTTATAATTAATATTAAGCTGACTTAATGAAGGTTTTTGTGCTTAGTTAAGTGATCAAGATACATGGTAAAAGGTTTCCTAAATCCTACATTTTCATGTCCTTTTAGGAAGTACTTATAGAAGGTCATTTGTGATGGGAAAAGTTGCGGAAGCCAGAGATAAGAAAAGCAGAGCAGAGTGTAAAAGAAGCAAAGATATATCTATCATATGTTGATGATATAGATATTGAAGTAGAAGATTTCAGAGTGAATATAAGATTTTTTTAGTTCTTTACAAGAGGTTAAATCATTAGCGCACAAAAGGAACTGATCAGACAAGCAGTGTCACAGCAGCAGTTCACCTTGCAGATACAGTGTGTATCGAAGATCCAGAAGTTTGTAGCCTTCACCACTTGATCAGTGTGCTCTTGGATAGTGAGTCCACCACCCCTAACAAGGTTATTGTAAAAGACTCCTAATAGGGTCCGACCCTTAACAAGGTCACTGTACTTCATATATTGTAAAGACAACTCCTAACAAGGTTAAGGATCTTCTAACAAGGATCATAAGACACTAGTGCAGAATATTTGTGGGTACTAATTCCCACCAGGGTTTTCACCTACATTGGGTTTCCCCGTAATCA
>MU225545.1:987085-1003926 GCA_018584345.1 Thuja plicata
TGACTTCTCTATTTAATCTTCTAACAATTCATGATGTGCTTCTACAAATCCTCATATTGGTATTCCCATCATTAATTGCAGACTTAATATTCAAAGAAATGGAGATGCATCTTCTTAACCCGTTCATTTTCACTCTCTCTAACATCTTGTGTATTTTCCATATTCATGGTTCCCCGATCTGCGGGTTATTCATCAATTTATGACGCTCTTTTCTACAGATTCAGTGTGCATCATGGGATGTTATTCTTCACAATCTTGCGATATGCAGCTTAGTGAAGGTCCATTTCCCATCTCATTTGTTTAATGGAGCATGTCTCGTGTAGCTTTTCCGTGATCATCATCTAGCAATGAGTTGCAAGGTAAACACGCGGGCATTGGAAGATCTGACGCTTCCACTCTGATCTGTACCCATGTAGCACAGAAGAGCCCTAACATGGTAATCTGTAGAGGATGGTCGACCACCCACAAGCAACGTTTATTTTTCAGGTAGCTCTCACCATAGCAGAGGCTCCACACACGCAGAAGATGCCAGATCTAGATATTCCAACGTTGTTTTGTAGACCTACGATACTTTATTTTCACTCTATACCTATCTCATCCACATCTGGCCGCTTTCTCTATGTTCAACCAATATTGATCTCCCTTCAATATATTCCAATGCAATGGTCTCTCCAAGCCATAGTATACACGACGACCTCCACAGATCAATCAGAAGACTCCCCTCTACCAGATTTCTCAACCGTGACTCCCCCATACAAAGTGTCGCTCCCTTCAATCAAGCACCGCAGCCCAGATCAACATTTATTTTGTCATTAAAATCACCACAGATGTTCTTAGATAATGATAGCGCCATCACTACTATAGTCTTTCGAGTGCTTCAAAATTTTGGTCCTCAAAACCTCCGTCAGTACAGATTCTTTTCAGTCAACACTCCAACATGACCCACGACTTACAAATCATGTGGCTTTCACTGTACGCAGAATTTGCAGAGATCTATCCAATCAATTACTGGGTCGATCACGTGGAAGATTCAGGAGGGTCCTCATTACCCATCGAACCTATTATTAATGAATACACACAGGTCCCAGGATCGGAACCTGGCTCTGATACCATGTTGAAGTACAGCTCAACATCTATGATGGAGATCGATGTAATATTGGCTTGCACTATTTTATTTTTGTACTTGCCTTCAATCAATCTATTTTGGATTATATGTATACGAGTAAGAAGACATATCGATGGATAGACATGTCTCCACATATGTGGAGACATGTCTCTCCACCAATACATCTCTTCATTAAACATTGCAAACATTACACATAATCGGTAGTTTGTTAAACATAAAGATGACTATTTATTCCACATAGAATAAATTAATATAATGATTTATGATTTAATATCCAAATATAATTATGTATGTATGTATGATAAAATATGTAATAATAATAATAAACTCTATTGATTGAGATTATCATCGATGATTATGTTTATCTGACCGAAGCTATAAACATCAACACTTCTTCTATGCATATAGGGTGTTCTTGTATCCTTTCTATTTCAGGGAAGAACATCATTGTAATAGCTTGCTTATGAATGAAATTCAATATTGTTGTTTTTTTATCAAGATTGTCTCCATCTGTTTCTTGAATCATATAGAATAAAGCATCAAGGGTGTTTTAGTCTTGTCTGTTGTTGATCAGCAATAGAGTCATTTAAGCAATGACTGTGATTTAAGATTTTTCTTCAAGTGTGTATGAGTTGGAATATCAAGGGTATGTCAATCTTGTCTTTCAATGGATGTTGATTAATGTATTGTCTATTCCAGGGTTTCTTCTAAGGGGGGGTTAATACTTTGAGTAGGTAATTACATACTTGAATACACATGTGGATTCTTAAGTAAAACTTGATTAATAGGATATATCTTATGTAAGGCATATAGACATCAGACTGTGTTGTTTTCCTTTGTTCATGATCTTCTTTGCAATGTTATGTTTGACTCCATTGCCCATTGGATAAGGCACTGGTCTATAAAAGACTTGGGGTATTTCAGAGATCCATTAACCAAAACATTATTTAAAATCATTTCCCTTTCATGTTGTTAGGATTTAGGATTGCTCTTGTTTTCAAACATGTTTTATGCAAGTGGAATATTGCATAAGACTTGATAATATATTGAGGTACATGTTACCTAAAGGTCTGAAAACTATTCCACACTTATATATCTGCAAGCTTGTATTATCACAAAGAAGTCATGTGTGTGCAGATTAGGTAAAACCCACCTGACTGATGTGGAGCTCAAAGTGAAAGAGGATGTTTTATCCTCATTAATTATACTTTGTCTTGTTAGAATCAGGAGTTGGGAGTTATAGAGTTGATCAGTTGTTGATCTATTTTGATTCTACAAGAAAAAGCTCTAACACTCTCAAAAATAAGTCAGTGTGAGAGGATTGTCCTTAGGCTTCTAAGGCAGATCAGAGGCTTGCAACTGGATTAGTAGGGTTGATTAGACCAACCAGATAGGTGATGAACAATTTTAAATATTTAACTTGGGTTTCCAAGTTGACCTATTTGTTTTGATCATCGGGCGTCCCCCAGAATATGGAAGTAACAGCTAAACTCGTTAATGCATTTTCCTCTTCCTAAGTGGGTACTCCTAAATACATCTCCTCCGTTAAATAATCTTGAATGGTCATATGTTCTTTAGGATTATCCTTAGAGGGAATTGCTACTTGAGCCTTCCAACATCCCCTCTTGTTTACAGATGCATAGGATATTATTTGTGTTTTCTCATTTTGTTCCCCTTCCTCAAAGGCCCTTCCTACTACTGAAAAGTCTTGAACTTTAATTTTGTTATAGTTCCTTTTCCCAGGTTGGACAGTCTTAGGTCAACCACATAGGGGTGGAATTTGAGTTAAGGGATTGGTAAGCTTCCATTTGAACCAACCTTGTTTGTTCTACTATCTCCTCTTCTTGTTGTGAAGATGAAACTTACTGAGATGGAGGTGTTGCAACATGTTTTGAATGAGAAGAAGTCTCCCGATGTTCTTATTATTGATGAGGAGAAGGGGCCTCCTTTTCTTTTTCATGTTCCTTATCTCCTTCTACCTCTTCTTTATTTATGTCTTCTTCTTATGTTCTTTTTTTGCAAATCATTCTTCACTTGCCCCAATCTCCCCCTCAACACTCACAGAAATTCCTTCCTCTGCCTAACCTTTATCCTCATCTCCCTTTGTATCCAATTATTAAAGCATGCCATGTATGCACACTTTTTCCTGAAATGTCTTAGTAGGAACATTTTGAGTTGAGGCTTCCTTACTGCAATGTCATAAAAATCAAAGTTGTAAAATTCATCATCCCTAAAGGGATCTTCTTTCTCAACTTCCTTTGTGTCACGATCAACATCTACTTTTGATTCCACATTATGGATCTCAGGCATTTCTAATGCTATATATTCTAGTGTTTGACCCTCTTGTGTAGTACTAAGAGGAGGGGATTCTAACAAGTTCTCTTTAGAGGATGGATCTCCCAAACCTTGAGCTTGAGTTGTAGCATCAGTTGACCTAGTCCATTTTATTCATCGAGTTATTAAAGGAGGCCCGGTATCTTTTTCTTTATCCTTGGGAACTTCCACGACCATGGGCGTAGAAGGGGGACCCTTCCTTGATCTCTTATAGACCTTCTCTCTAGTCTCGGAAAATTTGTTCTTGATTTTAACCATGAAAGGTAGAATCCTTTTTTGTATTTGTTGTTGTTACAGGGTTAAGAACAGGTGTAGAAATGGTAGCAACAGTTGGTGAGATTGTAGTAGCAAATTTTGTTGTAGGTATAGTTCAGTGATTTCCTATTTCTTCTCCCTTACCTTGTGTTGCCTTCCAATTTGCATGGGCACCATTGTCAAAATTGGCCTTGCATGAACCAAGGCCTCTCTTGAAGTGTAATCAATTTTCTTTCTTTTGGAGGTGTAGGGCCTATCCTTTGATGCTTTGTCAACTCCCTCCACCAACGGAACTGGGTCAAGCTTGTAGGGATTATTTACCAAATCTGTGGTACACTTGACTACGTGTTTAGCCCTAAAGTTCAAGCCCTCGTACTCATCTTCCTCCACATTAGCATTATGAATTTCTCAGCTTTGTTGCCATTATACAAAGGGTGAATCCTCTCATAAAAACCTTGGGCCCTATGGTTTTCAGATATATATATAGACCCAAAACATCCTAGGCTAGGTCTAGATAGATTTTGCAATATGTTTACCATCACCTCATAATCATCCACACATTGGCACAATGGTCTTCGAGATGGGGTTTATGCTTGAATTGGTTCCCAATTACATGGCTAAATGTCTCGATGAGGTCAAATTTGCCTCTTTGAATGACGATCTCGTCTAATAGGCACTTGGCTCATCTTGGCCCAACTATTTTGGCCACTTTCATGTCTTGATAAAAATGCCCCAACCCTAATTGGGAATTGGAAACTCACCTTGTGGGTGTCTTCCACTTGTCTTCATAGCTCCATCACAATCAATCTATCAGATGGGTATCTTGAGAGCTTAATTAGTTGCAATGTGCATACAGCCACCCTGATATAAGTGAAAGTATGGAACTGAATGTAGTAGTTTCCAAACTTCTTGATTTGTGAAGTTGCTTGGGGAGACAGTCTTTTTTGCAAAATCCCCTTCAATAGACTCGATAACTACAAAAATGAAAACATCATTGACTATTATGTAGTGAGGTTTCTCTATGGTCTTCTTGAGGGCCAGTTGAGGGTAGTGGGAATAAACATGAATCCTTAGATTAGCAAGCAAACCAACCCTCCTTAACCCTAGATATGTTGTTTGTGCTACCAGTTGATAAACAAAATAAGAAGCCATGTAGAACTTGGGATCTATTTTGATAGCTATTAGCTTCTCATGAATATTATCACATATGGTATGTCCCCAATCAATTTTATCCTTCCTCTTGCTGATAGTCTTAATGTAGACGACCATCCAGGTTCCTAGTTGTCTAGTCTGAGGCAACTTGAACACCCTGCTCAGGAGAGTCACATAATTTTGTATATCCTCTCTAAGGTATGCCCTTTGGAGGTTCATCTTGTCAAGATGATGGCTCTTTCTTGGTCTCTACGGGTAGTGTTCATTGATGTACAAAGCAATATCAGGCTCATTGTTGTAGAATCGCTCCCCATATTCCCTAGATACTTTGGTGTAGTCAACACACATGGGAATATGGAAAACATCCTCCACATTGTCAGGCCTTGTATCCAGGATCACTTATCCTTATTTCCCAAAAACTCTTCTTACATCTAGATCATAACCTTCTGCACAAGTCATCAATAGATCTGAGGACCGAATTGAGAGTGGGAATACTACTACTTGAATCAAGCCTAACATTACTAGTGGAATTGCATCGAAAGATCTTCCCTCTGGCTTGGACATGTGTTTATGAAACTCCTTGAGATCCATATGACCAAGATCTATATATGTGACCTCCTGGTGGGTATTGCCCAATTTGGACCACTTGTAGTATTCTAGGAACTTGTACTTCATTGGAGTCATGGTTGTCATATCTCTTTCTACACAAAAAGGAAAGAGTTGATACCATTTCTCAATTTTATTCACCTATCTTATTCCACAAGATAAAGTAGAATAACTAGAAACAAGAAGCAAACTAACTACATGCACCATTACCCCTACAAGCGAGATGAGACCGTGTTGATCATAAGATTTATCAAGAAAATAGCATGTTTGTCATGTACAAATTCCCAAAAGTGTAGGATTTCGAGGTTCAAGGGTGTTGACATCCCCGAACCTTTTGGGCTTCGGGGATGTCAACATTCGCCAAACATTGGGCTTTGGAGCTCAAAAGCCTTTGAAAATATTTTCATGTTTTCAGGGGTCAGGGGTCAGGGTATCGAGTTCTTGATCTCTTTCAAGGTTCATGGATACCAACATACCTAATACTCGACCTTCCATGGTTTCTGGGTATTTTAAGGGTGCGGGGTTCAAGATGCTCGAACCATCAATGATGACGAGGTTACCAAACCCTCAATCATAGAAAGGCCTCGAGGATCCTAGAATTTTGTTGAATTTGGATTCATTAATTGGAGTTTTTTTGAAAATTTATTGAGATTGTGAGGTTTGTTTGCAATGGTTTTTTGAATAAGAGCCCCAATGGGTTTTTGTGCACACTCACGTGAGGGAAAGGATACCTTATTGTGAAAAACAAAAACCAAAAACTAAACCCTAAAAGATAATCTAAACAACAAACTAGAAGAAAAGAAGAACATCGAAAATGAATAGAAACCCTAACACAATAAGAAAAAATGCAGAGAAAAAAAATAAGAGCCAATGCAAAAAAGGGGTGGCACAAATGATACCTAAAAGAATGGGGGAGTGAAAAAGTGCTCGAAGTCACAAGTACCACCACAAAGGACATGAGGTCGAATAGAAGCAATCGAAATTCATTTACGTTCACTTGAAATAGCTCTAGGGTTGTTATTGATGATCGAAGGCACAGTGAACAAATGAGGGAGAAAACTCCATATTTATAGGCAAAAGGTCGAATGACGTTAATGAGGCATCACCCTTTTATTTATTAAAGATATATGATATTCATAAAAAAAACTATTACAATCAGGTGTCTTGCTCATACCAGCTACCAAAAAGAGAGCCAGACATATATGTTCAGTAGATTACATATCAGTTCTACATACATATCTAACTACACCTGAGTGTCTATATCTGAAATAGAAACTTAATCAACAAAGGATCATTGTCTAAGTACAAAGTAAATACAAAAGGATTATATAAGAGATATTGTGTATCAAAGGAACATCATATATTGTCACCGTCCTTGTATGGTACCCATGCCACCCATCCTTATTGTCCTTCCATCCATCTGAGAACTTCATCTTGTCTAATATGCTGCTCATAGGGATGTGTCAGGGGCTCGGCAGCTAGAAAATCAGGCCCTGGTATAGCAGTGATAGGGACTGCATTGATCACTTGCCTTTCATCCTTCTTGAGGTCTTTAAACTCTGACATGAAATTATGGAGTGCATTTCTGAAGGGGGCAAGCTCCTGGTCTTCTCTTGACCAAGTGTATCCATGAGAGACCTCCTATGAATCCAGTCTGACCATGCCCTGCTTGAAAAGATCCTCCAGCTTCTTTCTTTTTATCTTTATAACCACTGTGAACTCAATAAGGTTTTTGGAGGTACCACCAGAAACAAAATCATTTCTCAATATCCATATATTCCACATAATTAAGGCAGAAAGAAGAGCCAAAAAAATTGTTAAATGACTGCTTCAATCGATCAATGTGACCAGAAATGATCTCTAAGACAGTGAGCTCAAAGAGTTGTGGGAAGCCAAATAACTTCCAAATCTCAAGAGCAAAGGGGCAGGTAAGGAAGACATGACTAACTGACTCAGGAAGATTGCAGAAGGAGCAGATACTAGGTTCACCACTAGGGAGCTTAAAAGGTAACATGTGCAAGAGGAGACGCCAAAAGGAAACACTTGATTTTAGGCTCAGCAAGGGAAGACCAGAGGTTGCAAAAAAAAATTGACCATTTCTCAGGTTTAAGGTTGAGGTTCCAACAGGAGTTCAAGTGAGGGAAGATGGAGCAGTCTTTAGTAAGGAGCCCATGCAGTTGTGTGGATCTAGATTTAGTAAGCAAGGTACCATCGGTCCATCTGAAATGGAGGTGGCAATCACTGTCAATATATCTCTTTAGGAAGGGATAGATTTGTACAAGCATCTCTAACAACGCAATAAGTTCTAAACTGAGAGTTGGGTAGGACAAATCTGTTTTTCATATCTTCCCACTCTAGAAGCAAGTTATTATGGAAAATGTCGGCCAGGTAAGAAATACCTTTATCATTCCACTTCCTAGTTGAACATCCTTGAAGCAGTGCCAGAGGCTTCTCTTTGACACACCAAGTTAGTCCTTTTGGATTCGAAGATGGTGATGTCTCCATTACACCCTTGAAACCCCAAAATTTTGATCCTCGACATGCAAGGGATCAGAGGCTCGGGCATTGGGGGTTCGCGGATGTTAAATCTCCTCAACATCTCTAAAACCCTGAAGCTTTGAATCTTCGATTAGCAAAACAAAATAAGAGGCTTTGCTAATCGAGCATCGGGTGTCAGGGATTTATCCACTATCTGACTTCCCTAGTGCTCTAATCAGCGAAAACCCAATAAAAGGACACAAAGACAAACACAAGGAAAACGTGAAAAGTGTAAAAGGAAAAAAAAAAAAAAAAAAGTGGGGTTCCCCACTTGGCCAACTGGGCAAGTGGGGCGTAAATTGTGAAGCACAACACAACTTATGTTGTTGAGGTTTATGTTGAGGCGGTGCTTGATAGTTTTGGAGCTTCTGCACCTGTTCTCACTAGGCACTCTTCTAGGAGACCTAATCCTAGGTCTACTAATGTCGTGAATCTTGGGGTCTTTGTCCCTGAAGCCTCTTTTTATTGTTGATGGGCAAAGCTTTGCTCAGGTTGCCAGATCTTTTGTTGCTCTTCCTCCCAAGGGGAAATCTCGACCTCTTAGTTGTGCCAAGACCTCCCTTGTGATGGTTTGTGGCCATGATGTGGTGGATAATGTGGACTTCTACCAACGTTTCAAATTGGTTTGTAGATTTGCTGGTTGTTGGCCTTCTCTACCGGATCTTCATCATTGGGTGACAGATTCATAGAGACCCTTCATTTATGATAACATTGATCTTTTCTCTTGGTGCTAAGGGATTTTTTATTATTGTTGTTATTTCTTTTGATGACTGAGATCTGGTGTTGAGCAAGTTGTCAGCCTGGAGGACTCACTCTCTTTCAGCCAAACCCCGGACAGTCTCTTTCAATCCTCTTATTGAACCGCTCAATGTGTGTCCAGTGTGGGTTTGTCTTCCCAATCTTCCCCTTCATTTTTGAGAGAATTCTTGTCTTGAGCCTATCAACAACTCTATTGGTCATTTCTTAAGGTGGGTGATATCGCGACCTCAATGGGTCTATCTTTGCACGCATATTGGTTGGCATTGACATCTCCATAGCTCTTCATGGGGATGTGGTTCTCATGGTTGGGGATAGACCATGGACTCCATCATTGGATTATGAGGGTCTCCCCTTTCGTTGTCGTTGGTGTTTCTCTATTGTTCACTTGGCAACCGATTGTTCTCTCATGTCACAAAGGGGCTGCCACTTGGTGGAAGAAAGCTAATGGTGATAATTTGATTGTCTTGGCTTCTGACTCTTCCTCTAATGACTCTTCACAGGCTAATGATGACTCCCCCCGAGATGATGCTCATGTTGATGATTTGGCCTCCTCAAAGTCTGTGAATCCTACCCTACCTCTCATTGCTAGTGTGACCCAACAATGGGAATCGATAACTATTCTTGTACTGAATTTTTTTATATTTAATAGATTCAACGTTAAGGTAAGAGATACGAAGAGTTTGAAACAATAATTATCCATGCCTATTAAGTGAACCAACTCAAGGTAAGAGATTTTGAGTGATTATTGAACAATGCTTTGTATATATGCTTTTATTTATGATCTTATCGTGTATCTATGGTTTTGAGTGATTATTGAACAATGGTTTGTATAGATGCTTTTATTTATGATCTCATCATGTATTTATGGTCCTAAAACTAGCTGTGGATAATCTATTATCCTATATAATAACTACTTCCGCATCTCAAGTGTTTTTACCACTCCTACCCTTTCTCAGGAAGGGACTTCATGTGCCCAACATTAAGTGTTTAGAGTGAGGTGTTTTAGTTGTACAGTGCTAATACACAACTACCCCAAGATCACTTCTAGTCTCTATTATAATAAATTACTTTCCTTCCTTGCTACATGACTTGCAAGAACTTCGCCTCTTCACAAATGTAATTGACTTACCTACAATACAAAACCAACAAGAAGATGTAGATAGCTTTGTGTCCAAAACTAATGTTTTAAGCAAGAGCGTAGCAAGCAAAAATTTGGATCATTAAAAGCTGAAAGTCTTGCAATGACCTACAAATAAAATTGACAAATATAGACATTTCAAAAGTGTAGTTAAGTTGATGAAAGTTGCAATTTCCTAGCATCGTATTTAAGTTGACAAAAATTATCATTTACATTATCTTACTTTTACTTAGGTTTTACCCATGTTTAAAAAACCATTGCTTTCAGTCATAGTTGCAAACCTTGGTCTCGGCAAAAACTTGCCAAGGCTGGAAAAAAAATTCAGGAAAATCTCGCACAAAAGAAACAAGTCTAGATATATTTAAACGCAAAGTGGGTACAAAATTGCATTCTCGTGAAGAATGTTGATGGTTTGAAGCAAAATAGTAAATAGTTTCTATAAAACTAAAAGTAAATACAATGTACATCATTACAAATTTACAATTACATCTTCCTCTTCCCAGCTCTAGTAAAAACTAAGGAAGTGATACAACTAGAGGGTCTAGTCTTAGGAAACCTACACTAAGCATAACTTTGTTGTTATATGTAGCCTAATTAGACTCTGAGGTTAATTTTTCCCCACTTCTATCGACGCGGTTTCCCCCCAAATTTTTTCAACGAAGGTTTGAGGCAGCGCCCTCAAGACGGGGTCAAGGGGCAACGCTCCTTCAGGGGTCAAAAGCACCGAGAGTTTTTTTGTTGTTTTTAGCATTTTAACACTATTGCACAAGCGTGGACAAGTTTTTCCAAAAAATTCCCTGCGAGTTTTTCTCTAAAAAACCCACCGAGCTATAAAACTCAGCGAGTCTTGCAACTATGCTTCAATAACCCTTCAGGATTCATTAAAACTAAAACACGAGACAAAAGCAGACCCAATATTCTGTTTTGCTGTGTTCCGCCTATTTAATGAAAATCTTGATCGTGCAATACATTACACACCAAACTGTTTTGTTGTGTTCCACCTATTTAATGAAAATCATGATCGTGCAATTACATTAATAAAAAGCTCAAAGTCTTGCAATGACCTACAAATAAAATTGACAAATATAGACGTTTCAAAAGTGTAGTTAAGTTGATGAAAGTTGCAATTTCCTAACATCGTAGTTAAGTTGACAAAAACTATCATTTACATTACCTTCACTCTTACTTAGGTTTTACCAATGTTTTAAAAACCATTGCTTTATATAACCCTTTCGGGATTCATTAAAACTTAAACAAAAGACAAAAGCAGTCCCAACATTATGTTTTGCTGTGTTCCACTTATTTAATGAAAATCTTGATCGTGCAATACATTACACCATTTCCATAGGTTTTACCATTGTTCAAAAATCCGTTGCTTTCTACAAAGCACGGCAAATCATTAAAATAGAAACAAAAGCATGTCATATAGCCTAATTAGATAGGTGTTACGTACGACACATTACAAGCCCCTAATATTGAACATTTATATCAAAAAGCAAGCAAGAGTAGTATATTATTGCTGTCTAGTTACTGCAAAAAAAGGTTATGATTCTCCTAGGCCGTTGCAAACATGCAAAGAGAAATTTTGTCAACTGCTTTCAAACTGTTAGTATAATGCAATCTCTTATATAAAGCATTTAACCAAGCAAAGAGTTGGCACAAGCATCCTCCGCATAGAGCATTATATATAGCAAAAAGTTGCCACAAGCATCTTGGTCATGCTGTTCACTTGGGTACTGAATATCTTTTAAAATGATTGCTCCTAAATTAAACTATTCAGATATTTACAGATTTAATTTCTCATGTATCTTTTCAAAAACAAGTCACATATAGACATACAGATCTAGAGTTATCATGCAACCAAGTTGCATATGTTGTATGTCAGACTTTAACATCCTCCTGTCCATTTTTGCAAACAAATTGCATAAGGTATTAGAGCATATACGAATCTATAATTCCCCTGTATGTTTTGAAAGACAAGTTGCACATGCTGTTCAGGGTATGCTTAGATTGTAAGTTCTCCCTCTGATGTTTCAACAAACCAGTTGCATATTGTATTCAAGGTATGTTTAGACTGCAAGTTCTCACTCAGATGTTTCTACAAACAAGTTGCATATATTTCCACCAAAAAGATCTGATAGAAAGCAGAACACAAAATATGGAGGCTAATGAGGGCAATGAATGACAACTGAACTGCAATTGGGTAGATGATGGAGGGCAACCCTGCACTAAGTCACCTATTGAAACGAAATGCTCCTTTTACCATCAAAATATTAAACATATAATTGGAATTGATTAGTAAAATGAATCTAGTACCATTCCATTTCAACCATCTATCCAGACAAAAATATTCATATTCAACTCATTTGCAAAGCTGCTCATTCATCCATATAAATTCATAAAGTCTTCCCTGATCAGGAAACAAATAATAGATGTCATGAAAGAAAGAAAGAAAAAAAATCATAAACATGTCAAGGAATCCGACATAATTTTTTAATTAAAATATTCAGTAAAATAAAGACTTAACACTGGTTCCAAATATGAGTAGAGAGTAGTGAATTGCCCAAGTCAAAAGGAGCAATAATTTTTTATCTTAGGCAAAATCCCAAACAATAGAATCAATCAAGCTAAAACACCCAATCTAAAAAAAGATCTCAGAAGTCATAGTCAGGAATTCTTAAAAACTTGCCTGCATATCCCAAAATCTATTTTACAATATCATATTTATAAGACCTGTAAACTAGAAAGGCAAATATTAGCACACAAATTGCAGTGTGCCTGTGCTAAGTGAAATCTATGTACACATCCAAGACTACCTAAATCTGCGAACACACCTACCCTAGAACAGACTCCATTCATATGACAAACCCTAAGACACTAATGTTATGCACAATTAAAAAAGAATAAATCCCTTCTTTCCAAAACATTTGTTTCAAAAAAATTTATAAAAAATACTATAACATAAACTTGATTTGCAGGATCATAACTTGCCAGTAAAAATTAATATTTTCAAAATAAAAACTTATATTGCAGTGTACAAGAGCTTTATGAAAAATTGCATCACCGCATCCCGAAAACTACTATGGAATATAGATTTGATTAACACCTTAGTTTCCGTGATTACAAATTTCGGTCATTCAACATAAATAGCCCTCTTAATCAGAAGACAACTCAAACCTAAAAAAGAAAGGTTGGTGTTTCTTGCCGTTTAAAAGAAAAACTGAAATGAATCTCGTCTGAAAGTTTTTACCACTAATTCCCTACTCCTCCCCAACATAATTTCCTGACCAAATCATCCTAATTATGCACTCACTGGTCCGATGGTACTGTCTTGATGATATCAGAATCGCCTGAAAAGACAGGTCATGCAAGCAAGGTCAAGAGTGAGCTATTTTGGAGGAAGGAACATAAAAATAGATGGGGAAAGTAAAAAATGCAAGAATAATGTCAAATATCCATTTTTCATGTCAAAAAATATATACCTGGATCTGTAATGCTGAGACAGCACACCCGATAATACTTGCCACAAGCCGTCCCTAGATCAACATTGTCTGCAAAGAACATTTTGCTCAGTTGCAACATAATATATGAAATAAATATCTGGAAACACACAAATGCCCCTAAACAAAATATAGTTCAAGAAGAACAGAAAAAGATAAATACTAGGCAATTTCACTGACTAAAGAATACTTGGTTCAACTCACAAAACCTAAGACTAAGCAAAATTTCACTGCAACCATCAACTCACAAAACCTAAGACTAAGCAAAATTTCATTGCACCAATCAACTCAACTAAGCAAAATTTAGAATACTTGGTTCAACTCACAAAACCAAAGACTAATTGGAAGACTCGTCAAAACATAGAACAATAAAAATTCAGCTTGGAACAGAGCATGAAGCAAAACTTGGCATATTAATCCAATTAAAAGTATATGTTTTAATTAACCAAGTTCTTTTCTTATACAGCTCACATGACTCGTCTTGTTGAGCAATTCATGTCATGTTCTTTACCCTAAAGACAGCGCACTTTGAAATCACAAAAAATTCAGGACACATCCTAAGTCTATTCATATAGATTTATAAAATTCTATCCAAAATGTTCAAATAGTTTGAGCTTATACAGCAGCTACAAGATTGACAGTAGTTCTACTGCCAAGTGTCTGTACATTTGTATCTTGCAGATACAAGAAAGATATATTTTATTGCCAGCAAGACAAGAGTCATGTGAACTGTAATACTTTCACATAGTCAGACATTAAAGCAGGAGCTTCAATTTTGTAAGTAGTGACTGAAACAAAAATGAAGCCCCTCGGATGGTTTGAAGGCACAAATCTGACAGACATTTCACAACTATTTGAAGCAGAATATATGAAATAAATATCTGGAAATACACAAATGCCCCTTAACAAAATATAGTTCAACAAGAACAGAAAAAGATAAATACAAGGCAATTTCACTGACTAAAGAATCAGATGATATTGATGGGGTGTTCAGACAAAGGTACTAATTCATTTTTACAAGACTACAACCATCAACTCAACTACGCAAAATTTAGAATACTTGGTTCAACTCACGAAACCAAAGACTAATTGGAAGGCTCATCAAAACATAGAACAACATAAGTTCAGCTTGGAACAGAGCATGAATCAAAACTTGGCATATTAATCCTATAAAAAGTATGTGTTTTAATTAACCAAGTTCTTTTCTTATACAGCTCACATGACTCGTCTTGCTGAGCAATTCATATCATGTTCTTTACCCTAAAGACAGCACACTTTGAAATCACAAAAAATTCAGGAAACATCTCAAGTCTATTCATATAGATTTATAAAATTCGTTCCAAAATGTTCAAATAGTTTGAGCTTATACAGCAGCTACAAGATTGACAATAGTTCTACTGCTAAGTGTGTCTGTACAGTTGTATCTTGCAGATACAACAAAGAATATTTTAATGCCAGCAAGACAAGAGACATGTGAGCTGTAATACTTTCACATTAGTCAGACATTAAAGCAAGAGCTTCAATTTTGTAAGTAGTAAGCGAAACAAAAATGAAGCCCCTCAGATGGTTTGAAGGCACAAATCTGACAGACATTTCACAACTATTTGAAGCAGAATCTATCATCCAAAACTTGTCCTGGTCATATTAAATTATACCATGGAGCAAGACAACAGCAGTATACATTTATTAGGTGTAAAAAATTGTACATCATAACCAAGCCACAACATTATACACTTTTGGTCAAAATATCAGATAAGTTGAATAGATCTCATTTCCACAACTACGTAAAAATACAGGATTGGTAAAAAAAGATTGAGAACGCGATTAAGCTTGGAAGGGCTATGACAAATCAAAATTTATTCAAATTCAGTCTTTCACTTTACAGCTCCTAGATCAGTAATAATTCCTCCAACCTCAGGTCCAAAGATGCAATCAATGACTAGACATCGTCAACACTGTAAAGTTTCTCAGGAAGTTATACTACTACGAGAAATATAACTGATTATGATTTATAAGAGCATTCAAAGTTTTCTTCGTAAACTATGGACACAATTAAATTGTCTAATTCACTTTAAACCTTCTAACATAAATCCGTGGCCTTCCATAGAGAAACTATTAGAAGTTCGAACAATACAGGGAAACTTCAGTTATGTAATAATGCATACATCCCAGATGTAAAACTTCATAAATACTGACTTACAAGGCAACAATATACAAAATTTAGAATACGAATAATTGTTAAGCAAGAAATTTTGGATGTGGCAAGTAAATTTGATAAAACTACAATATAAAAGGCTATAGAAACCAAGCCATCTTGGTTTGATTTAAATGGACCATTCTACATCATTGTCAGAAAAAACATATTGAAAAGAACAAAACCAGTAAATCCAACAAAAAAACTAGGAGAAAAAAAGAAACAATTAAAAACCTAAGTTAACATATTCGCCCAGTGACATGCAAATTCAAAATTCAATTCGCTGTAAATTCGTAATTGATTCAAATTCAATTCAAATTCACTATTTCCCTGAGAAATTCACTGAGAATTCGTCAAAAACGGACCCTGGTTGAATTTCGAGACATTTAGAAAATTTTCAGAATTAAACATGACAGCCCGGGCGAATTTGGGCCAAATTCGAACGAAGGCGAATTTGGCATTAGGATTCTGGGAAATCAGATTTTAGAAATCAGAATTGAAATTCTGATTTAGGACTCTGAATACTTTGAAATTTTGATTGAGGATTGGGATGCATTTAGAATCAGAAATACAGACATCAGTATTGGCAGATTTGGGGTTGAGAATTCTGATTTCTGATTTGTGAACTCTAAATCAAGGATCCAGTCATCCTGAAACTCTGATTTAGGAAATCAGTGTTTGGAACATTTAGCAATGGAATTTGGAAACTGGGAGCCCTTTATTTTGAGATTTCACCTTAGATTTGGATCTTTGGTTTTAAATTATGATTAAGACTAGGACTTGAATTCCTTGGATTTGGAAATCTTCAAATCAGAGATCTGAACTTGGAATCCTGATTCTAAATTTTGAAATCTGAACTTGGAATTGGCAGTGGTGGCTTCAGATTTTTGACAACTTTCTGATTTTGGATCCTAGGATTGGGATTCAGACTTTATTTGCTGTTGTATATATATCAGAGTAATGAGAATCGTGCGTGAATCGCGTGAACCCCGGTTTTTTGGGAGCCAGTGAATCAGATTGGCGGTTTTTTGGCATGAATTGCCTGAATCGCCATGTGTGAACCGGCATGAATTGGCCGTCAAGTCAAAAAAATTAAAAAAACACTTGTTTATTTCTATCTTTTTTTTGTCTTTCATCTTACATACATTTATGATTTGAACCCACCCTGTACTGCGACAGGGAGCACACAAGGGGCGCTGCCCCTTGACCCCGTCTTGGGGGCTTTGCCCCCAAACCCCC
>MU225545.1:1028329-1047893 GCA_018584345.1 Thuja plicata
TTTTCTCCTTTGTCTCCGGTTTACAGAGATTTCCTTGTACTGGGTACCTGATCAGGCCTTGTTGTCGGGACCCTTTTCTTGCTTTCTTAGTCTTGCTAGGTCTGCTTTCTCCCTGCGTTCAGCTTAAAGGGGGGTGTTAGAGTAATTAGTTTACTCTTTTTCGGCTTATGCTTTCTCTTAGGTGCATATAATTAATACTTTATATTAATTATATTGCGCAACCTAGCTTTTAGTTTTTAGGGTTCGTTCACCTTTATAAGGTCGAAATTTGTAATTGCTTTTCATTAATTCAGTTAATATTTTTGTTCTCACTTTCTGAGCAACTTCTGAGTTATGCTTTTTCATTTTCGTACTTCATCTTTGTATTAGGTCATTTGCATGTAGGTGTATTCGGGTTCTGTGAATATGATCTTTCATCAGTTTCTACAACAACATGGTTTTGTACTCGGGATTGTCATATATGCAATTATTACATAATTGATATATTGATGATCTTGGTAACTCTAATGTTGAATACCTATAGATTTTTACACTTGGAGGTGTATACCTTATGGCAAGACATGTCGTCAATTAGTGTCAAAACACTTAGTCATTCAGTATTGCCTGAGTGATCAATGTGACCCGAGTGATCAGTATTGCCCGAGTATCAATTTGTCACCCGAGTAGACTTTTGGACCCGAGTGACAGTATTGGGCCGAATTTGCATATATTGTTTAATATCATTATGTCTAATGAAAGCCAACTTATGAAGCTATTTGTTTTTGGATATATATATATATATATATATATATATATATATATATAGGACATTTTGTTTATCCAAAAGATGTATAAGTAGAGTATTTTGTAGAAGTATATATGCGAATATGATATGGCATATTGATTAGAAAATTGTAGAAGTATAAAGAACAACAGAGACTCATCTATCACAGTCAGGTGATCATATTCAAACGGATCTCATTCAGCAAATCAGAGTTGCCAAGCAAATCATCTACTGGTTCACTCTAACAGGTGGATCAGCAAAATCCTTTAACAAGGTGGACCTAACAGCCCTTTGTAAATCTCTTAATAGAGTTGCATTACTTTTTGTATTATATCAAATCCTTTAACAAGGTGGACTTAATAGTCCTTATTTCTCTTAACAAGGAAGGCCATCAGAAGTGGTCAATGTAAGCTCTAATAGGCTAAATTTATACTACAGTACTAAATATTGTGGGTACCATCCCCACCCTAGTTTTACTTTCTATTTGGAAGGTTTCTGGGTAACCATATATTGTGTTATGTGTTGTGTATGATTCTTTCATTTCAGTTCTATGCATTCAAATCAGATTAGATAATCTATTTATGAATAAAGAAGATTAAAGTTTTATTGGTTCCTGATTCACCCCCCCCCTTCAGTCACCTTGCATGTAATATATTTCCAACAATTGGTATCAGAGCTAAAGGTTCTCTAACAAAAGTTTAACAGCTTGAGCAAAGATCAGAGACAATGGAAGTATACATACTATAGAAAGACATTGAGAATGAAAAGATAGATCTACAAATGGCCATGGATCAGATCAAGAAACTCAAGGAGCAGCTCTATCTTTTCCTGAAGAAAAGGAAAGATTTAGCAGCACAAATTAATGACAAGAATTACATAGAAGAAAGAATTGAAGACTTTTGCAAAGATAGAAGTTCTGAAGAAGCTGATGCAACCATTGAAGACTTGCTTGCAAAGAATCTCAATTTACATGAGGAAGTTAGGAAGTTGAAAAGAGAACAAGTTTTATTCAGTCAGATTGTGTGAAGTCGTAGAACAAAAGAATCAAGCAGAAGATAATAGAAATTTTGCACAAGAAGATAAAGGATTTCTGAGTACAAGGTTAGAAGAAAAAAAAAATCCATCACTTGTCACTCCAACAAGCAGATTTGGCAATTCAACTCAACAATGCAAATCAAGAAGTTATCAAGCTGAGAACAGAAAATGAAAGACTGCTGAATGATCTCAACACTGAAAGGAAAAAAAATGAAAGTATGATGAATTCACAAGGTAGTACAGATCAGTTAACATAAGTCAGACATCATGGACAGATTGGACTAGGTTATATTGAACAAGGTGAATCCTCAAATCAAGGAGCCCAAAAGAACATGAAGCCTACTTGTAACCACTGTGGAAAGTTAGGGCATACATAAAATAAATGTTGGAGCAATGGAAAATGCTACAATTGAAACAAAAATGGACATAGAGCAAGTGAATGAACTGAGAAACCTAAGTTTGAAGGAAAATGTTTCAAATGTAACAAACAAGGTCATAGATCTTCCGAGTGTAGAACTAGGAAATGGAACCCTGCTGAACAATTGGCCAAAGAAATTTTTGGTTGGGATTACAACACATGGTACAGTTGTTGTCACTGTGGAGAATATGGACACATTGGTGCAAATTGTATAAAGACTCACCTCCAAAAAAGAAATCCTACTAAGAGATGTTACGTGTGTAAACAACTCGGTCATCTAAGCAAAAATTGTATGAACAGAGAAAAAGTGGATACTAGTTTTGAGAAAGGAAAAGCAAAGGTCTCAGAAATCATAAATAAGATGAATAATCAATGGGTAAGGAAATCCTTTGAAATTTTAGATCAAAACAATGAAGGATCTAATGGGACCCAAGACAGTGAGTTGGGTGGATCTACCATCACAATATAGAGATACAAGGAAATGATTGGAACTATGTATTCAATCCATCATATATTAGTTCCAGATATGCTAGCAGTCCAAATCCACATATTGATGCATTAGGATAGATTATGGTGTTAACCAAGTCAGGAACTCAGTTACACCCAAGCTACTCTAGCTTAACCGAGTCGAGTCGGGTTGTATAAGAATTGGGAAGTCAATTTTCTCCTAGCTTCTGAGTAAGCCTGGGAGAACTACCCGAGCTACGCCAACTACTATGTATAGAACATTTAATGCAATACTCTAATGGTAATAACTCTTATAAATGATGAATTGGAACGGTTATTGTTCACAAAGATTTTAGTTTTCAGAGCAATTCAGAGTGAACTCGATATGAAAGTGAAGTTTGATCAAAGTCTTCGAGCGACATGACATCCACATCCAGTAGCAAGGTTAAGAAAGGATCAGAAATGTTAGTAAGAAATGTTGTATGTAATCCTCCAGAGTTCAAGCTTTATCCGGTAGTTGCAGAAGATGTAAACCCAATGGGATCTCATTCCCTAATTCCTCCAAGGGTATTACTGGTGAACGACATTCGAAGCTTCTATAACTGCAACATCCAAGAGCTTGGAACAATTGAGTTGAATTCAATATATGAGAAATTGTGCATAGGCAGGAATTTGAAGCCCGAGCACAAGCATTTAGAGGTTAAATGTTTAGCCCACATCTTGCACATGCCAAAGAATTTCCAAATCAAATGGATTAGATTCGTTCTCAACCACATTAATGACATGCAACTATGGTTGGAACAACCTATAAATATCACAAAGATAATGATTCAACGAGTAACAGAGTATTCCATGCTTGACAGAGCCAAAGCCACCAAAACCCTAACAAAAGATAAGTTAGTTGAGTTGACTCTTGCTGAGTGGGACAGCAGAGGCATAAGATTGAACAGAGTTACTAACATGGAATTGAAATTTGGGATTCATGTGATAGCTCACAAGATATATGGTTCCAACAGACCTAATAGTGTACCTTGTGAAGCTGTGGACTTAGCCTACAAGGTGGTGAAAAACAATCTGAAATTTGACCTAGCCGAGTTGCAACTCATTCAGCTGAGCTAGAATATGGAAAGCATCCGGGCATCTAAAACAAATCCATGTAAGTTTGGTTCTCTCCTGGTATACTTATTATTTTATGTTCAAAATTTCTTTCCTTCCAAAGGGACAGTAGCATGGAAGAAGGATATACCCATAATTCATCAGATAAATGAATTCATAGATGAGTTAGGAGATAATTATGAGAATATCATGGATGGATACTTTGAGAACTTCAGACAAAAAATGCAAAGCAGATACAAGATTCCTAAACAACTAGTTGAAAATTACAAGGATGAAATTTGTTTTCTAGTTGATTGTGATAAGGTTTACATACAAGTTGTAAAACCAAGGGTTGCATGGGTAAAACCTCTTGTATAATGAGGTTACTATAGATGAAGCCAAGAACATCATTGAGGCTCTTGTGAATGAACCTGCAAATCCCAAGGCACCATACTTTGGTACCTATGAAGAAGGAAAGACCGAGATATCTATAAAGATAGAGATTCCTAAGATTCTAAAGAGAGGAAAGAAGAGGTTAGAAAATTTTGGAAAGAAATATGGCAAGACCTCCGACTCTCCTTCTATCACTGAAAGTAAAGATGATACAATTAAGATAGAGGATGATGAATCTGAGAAAGAAGAAGAAGAAGAAGAAGAGGTGGAAGTTGAACCTCCTAAGAAGAAGAAGAGGTTATCTCTCAAGAAAAAACCTAAGGCCACTACACATATCTTCACTACAGGCAAACCAAGAATATCAAGGAGGAGACTTGTATTGGGCAAAGATGAAGATGAGGATGAAGATGAAGAATTTGAAACAATTGTCTTCAAGAAACCATCACCTACACTTGAGTAGAAGATTGAAGATCTGAAAGGAGGAAGTGGTATGGATTCTCTTAAGTCACTAAATTATGCTTCAAGGACTGAGGAAGAGTAGAAGAAGATAGAGGAATCAGTTGTGGAGAAAATGGAAAAATGGAAATATGACTCCTAGGAGTTGAAGAGTCATATGATAGAATATTTGTTCAAGGCAGTATCTATTCCCTTGTTGAATGCAGTCAAAATTGAAAAAGACATAAGGGCACAGACCTTAAAGGATGTCATGTCTACTATGAAGAACAAAGAGATAAAATAGGCAATGAAAAAATGTGAAAACAATCATACTCCCAGATCCAGGACTTTCCAAATACTTAACAAAATGATAGAAGATGTTGTGAAGTCTGCCACAACAGTGTGGAAATCCATATTTGAAGTCATGGAAGATGATAAGGCAGAAGTATCAAGCACAGATCCTCCTGAATAGACCAATGATGAATTACCCAAGGTACATACAATTGAAGAGTCTAATGCCGAGCGGATTGCAGTGGAAATAATGGCATCATTGTCACAATCTCCTATTCGCAACATATTGTCTCTGACCAAAGACAAGGTTACAGAATCAACATTTGAAATAGTAGGAATTGAGCAACAGGCTCCACCTACTACTGGGCCAAGCACAACCAAGTCACAGATGGACAAGGTAAATTCAGCCGCTATTGATTATGTTAACCTTTATTCTTCAATTGATGCAGTAAAGGTCAATGACCTAACCCAATTGAATACCGAGGAACAAGTTAGGGATGGAAAAGGTAAGGAAATTGTTCCTTCACCTAATCCCAAGATCAAAGGTAAGGAGAAGGAAGTTAATACTGATGAGATTGATCTAGAAAAATATATTGTGATTCCAAATTGGGATCTTTCCAACTTATTAGTAAAGAAAATGGATATACTTGGAGAATTATGGAAGAAAAGAGCAATCCCGAAGAAGCTCCGAGAAGAGAAAAAGAGGAACAAATTACTTGAAGATGTAAAAGGAATATTCATGGATACATGTAATGAGAATGACTCCATTATGGATCAACTTCTTGACTTAGTCCATAAGTTCAATGAGGACATGAATGGTCAAGAGAAACTGCTTGAGAAAGCAGAGAGGAAATTTGAAAATAAAGTTCTAGAGAATATTGCAAAGAAGATTGCAATTGACCAGGTGTAGCTAACTAGTATTATTAGCACTCTAGAAACCACTATGACCAATGTAGTAGAATTGTTTTCAAAGTTGATTGATACCTCTAACTTTACTATGTAGATCAAGAATAAGTTAGCAAAGATTGGTGCAGATCTGAAGGAAAGTGCAAAACAATTAGCACTTGATCCAAGCACAGGCTCAACACACCATCTAAAGATCAAATATTTGAACAATCTACAGGTTGAGTTACTGAGAGAAGAAGCAAGGACTAGGGAGTCTCTTTCATCCATACAAAGCCAACTCCTACCACACATAGATGATATGTAGAAACACATCACACATGCCAAGACACTCATCCATGACAATAACTTCTCAGTTGTAGAACTAATGATAGAGTTGTCAGTCGAGCTACAGATTGAATTGCACACCATGAAGGTGCTACAGGACAATTGGGACAACACTCTATCTCAAAATTTAAAGGTACATTGTGATTTCCTATCCTATTTTGGGATTACCTTGTAGATATAGTTTGGCATTTTTGTCAAAAACAAGGGGGAAAAGGTCATTATATATAAAAGGTAATTGTATATACACTAAGGAAATACATGTGCAATTGAGTAGAGAAGAAGATATATAGAGAATAAAATATAAATTACAATAACAATTTTGAAAAATAAAAAAATAGAGTTAGTTGGACCCGAGCAACAGAACAAGTGTCAAAACCCGAGTAGATAGTAAGGGGGAGTTTTAACTTATCATATTCAGAGTACAATGATAAGTGTTTTTGTCACTAATTCCAAAGGGGGAGATTGTAGACCTTATGGAAAGACATGTTGTCAATTAGTGTCAAAACACTTAGTCATTCAGTATTGCCCGAGTGATCAATGTGACCTGAGTGATCAGTATTGCCCGAGTGACCAGTGTGACTCGAGTGATCAGTATTGCCCGAGTTATTTAGCATCGCCTGAGTGATCAGTATTTCCCAAGTATCAGTTTGTCACTCGAGTAGACTTTTGGACCCAAGTGAGTATTGGGCCGACTTTGCATATATTGTTTAATATCATTATGTCTAATGAAAGCCGACTTATAAAGCTATTTATTTTTGGATAAGATATATATATGTATCATCTTAAAATGGAAGCACTTCCATGTTAAGAATGTTTATCCATCCTTAGGGGGTGTTTTTTACCACCATCGCATTGTCCCCTCATTTCTACATCCTCTCTTACTTTTGTGTCAGTTTAGGACCCTGATTGGGCCTCTCCAGACACCTCCCATCCCAACTGGCATGTTTTCTAGGGGTCCTGACTCCCTGGGTCAAGGTTGACCTTGACCTTGACCTAGGTCAAGGACAACCTTGACCTTGACCTGGCTCCCCCTTTCAAATCTAGAAGTCTGTCGGGTGCCTAAGGTCATCAAAAATTCATTTCCTGCTTCCAAGTCGACTATTTTGGGTTCTAAAGTGACAAATCTTAAATTATATTTAACATAGGTCCTCTTCTAGGGGCATGGGTCTAATTGGAATTTAATTCTCCTATGTCAGCCTCTCTAGAATATTGTGCCCTAGTTTCATATAAAAGGAAGTTTTCTCTTCTCATTTTCTCTAAGTCATGCGAAGCAATAATCATCAAAAGTCAAGCACTAATTCTCTCCAAGTGAAATCAAGAAAAAAAGTCATCAAGCATCCATTTTTCTACATGTTTTCAAGATTTCAAAGTGTTCAAGTCTTCCTCTCAAGCATTCAAGTTCTCCATTGAAGATCAAGGATTCAAGCTTTCAAGCCTTTGAAGGGATTTGGTTCAAGTATTCAAGATTCATCATTCAAACCCTAGATCTATCTATCATGGTGGAGTGATCTTCCTTCAAGATCCTATATTCATCCTCAAGACTCATTAATTATCCCTTCAAGGTGAATTCCAAGCATACAATCATGGAGGTTTATGGCTTCTAATTGAGTCCAAGCTTTCATATTTAGATACTTGTTTACATTCAAAATACAATTGCATATCTATTTGAATATCATAGCTTCATTATTAGATTTACTTCTACTACTTGCAAGCATTCTTTATTTCAATTATTGATTTCAAGGTTAATTCCTAAATTAGGTTTTGACTAAGGCAAACCCCTCCCCCAACAAACAATCCCTTTTTCTTGCAAGTACAGGTTCAGAACAGCAGATCGGGAAGGAGATTCAGATACCCTTTTCGGAAAACTTTCAGGATCCAAAAATAGAATTTTAGTCTGAGACTTTTTAGGTTGATTGTGACCTAGGGCGCAATCATAAATTCTGGCCAATGGTGACATTGACTTGAGGTACAAATTAGAACTATCTTAGAACATAAAAATATTTTTGGGTTTTGTTTGTTTCTACATTTCTATTCCAGATCCGGTCTCAAATTTTCCAGAAACTCAACACAGGCTTCAGAAAACAACATTCTTCAGATCTGCAACATTCAAGGTTAGTGAATTTCTCCTATTCAATTCAATTAAAGTTCTTAATCTTTCTAAACCTATCACATACTCTCTTCTATAAAATAGGAATTACGGTTTTTCTCTTTAATCCATATCCTTAATAGGTTGATTCATTTATGTATTGATCCTTTCCTTAGGGTTAATCAATTTGGATTTTCCCTTTGAGAAATTTGGTATTAAAGGAACAATCCTACCCTCTCTCTCTCTCTCTCTCTCTCTCTCTCTCTCTCTCTCTCTCTCTCTCTCNCCCCCCCTCTCTCTCTCTCTCTCTCTCTCTCTCTCTCTCTCTCTCTCTCTCTCTCTCTCTCTCTCTCTCTCTCTCTCTCTCACACACACACACACACACACACACACACATCTATAATCACTCCAATACACAATACAATATAATTCTTAAATGTAATATTTTAGATATTACATTTTGGTGAACCCGAGATAGACAACTCTTTCTTTTTGGTGTTAGATGCTTTGCCTCTTTTCCTTAGAGACTATCTTTTGCATGCATACTAAATTAGTTTATTTTAAAATACAAAAAAAAACAAAACTACATACCCATAAAAATATAAAAACACTTCTTGCATTTCATTCACTATGAAGATCTTTAAGATGCTTTGGGGGATGGCTATTTTTCTCGTTATGCTTCTTTTAGCATCTCTCTTTAGTAATTATGATGTTTATGAAAGTATCATCCATTTCATTGTGTTTGTTAATCTTCATGTTTCACTTGCTTATGCTATTTTGAGATTAACTAATACTAGTCTTCCTACTTTCAAAACTTTAATCAAGGATTTATGTAGTGGACTTATTACTCTTTTGGATTATGTGAAGAATTGGGTAGATGATACCCCACCTACGAATCTTCCTGATCCTATCATTCCTAATCTAGCTCCTAATCTTCCTAAACCAATTCCAAATATTCCTATTTCTATTTCTCCATCTTCAATCCCTAGTTCTTCCCACATTTATGATGGGGCCCAAGCTAGGGTGCATGATAATGATGTTTGAGAATTCTTTCATTTACCTTCCCCTCCCTATCCAATCCATGATGATGTTAAAGGGAAAACCAAGGAAACCTCTTCTAATCCTATCATTCCACCATACACAACATTTTCTAATGAGCACCATAATAAATCTCTTCCTATCAAAGCTTTGCAAGATAGGTACACTACCGGATATACTATGGTGGATAAACAAGGCTATAAAGGTTTAGGGCTTGGTATCAATGAACAAGGCATTAAAAACCCGATTCATTCATCTCCTAAACAAGATATGCATGCTATAGGTTTCCCACCTCCTCCAATCAAGGTAGTGGATCTTAACCACCATCTGCCTCTTCATGTTCTTCTTCCAACACCTTCTTTAGATCACCCTGATACTCCTCAAGATGTGGCTAAGAAAGTGTATGTCCAATTAATGAATTCTAAGAAAGAAATCTTCAAAACCTATTTTGAAAAATGCTCTCTCTAGATACAGATGTCCTTTTCATTATAGTAATAAACATTTACTTGGTGATTGCGTGCATTTCAAGTTATATGTTCAAGAAAGAATTGCTTTAGGAATTATATCTCATTCCCGTGCAGTATTACAATTTCTTCATAATTTTTTTATAGGGGATTCCCCTCACTCTTCTATAAGTTAGATCACATTTTCTCCTCTTGTTCTTAACTGGGGGGCAAGAGGTATTTCATTCTAGTCTTCTAGGATCCATTTTTCTCTTAGCATATATTTTGTTTTGAGTTTAATTGGTTATTCTTTCTATATTCTATCCCTATAAATTTTTATCATCATTCATGATATCTTTTCTATGACATTTGTTTTGTAAAGATATATCTTTGTTATAATATCTCTTGATATAATTTGGTATATCCCTTGCTTTCATCCCTATGGGGCAAGGTATTTTCCTTCTTCCTCTATCTAAGGATCTACTTTCCTTAGCTTAGTGGCATTTTTATATCATATAACATTATTTCCTTATAAAGATGTATGTTTTCTACTACGGATACCCTCTTATATGGGAGGTGATTTTCCTAGGTCATCACCTCTTCTTTATCTTGCAAACTATGCTCTTGATAAACTCTTGCCTTTGTTTTGGGTTAGAGTTTGATTCCTTCAATTCGAGATTCCTCTTCCTCTTCATCACAGGGGGCTTGATAATTGAATCTTTGGTCCCTCTTTTCTTTGGAAGATGATATTTTATCCTAAGCACTCCTCTATGGTGGGGGTCTTGATGATAAGATCTCTTCCTCTTTGAGGATTTTTTTTCCATATGCGACATATCCATTTCACGATTATCTATATTCTTAGAGGTAAAGGTCAATACTCTTTGCTAAGGATATAGTGTATATTTTTGTTAAACTGGATATCTCCTTACCTTGTGAAGGAGGTATCCTCTTTCTCTTCCTTATCCTGCCTAGTGGGTATTCATGATAAGGAGGGGGGAATATATAGGGTCTCCCTTATATTATATTTTACATTAGTTTACATTTTACAAACATGCTAAATCCTGAAGATATACGCATTTTTAAATTTTAAAATATGTTAAATCCTTGGAAGGTAACGCACATAAGTTGTTAAATCCTTAAAAGACACGCATTTTTATACATTTTCCATAGTAATACAAGAATGTGGATCTATGGATATTTCAAAAGCCGTCAGAAGACACATTACAATTACAAAGCACAGTTTATGGGTGAACCTATTGGGATCTCCCTCCTTGGTGATTCATGGTAAGGTGGGCATCTTACTAGGTGAGGTAATCTCTTTTCTCTTTTCTCTCTTTCGCTTTCATGCTAGTGGGATTAGATCATGAAGATATGTTATCTGTAGTGTTTCTCTTGTCTTACTTATGTAGTCATGTGTGTTTTCTATGATTAATTGCTCTTTACTTCCATTTATTTATGCATGTACGTTGAGTTAGAATCCTTGGTCTAGGGGCTCATGTCCTTGACTTAGTGATGTTCTACCTCATTGTGATCCACTAGAGTCTTTCTTATAACTTTACCGTGAGTATGTTCGATTTCCATACTCCCGCTAAAGTGGGGGCTTAATGTATCATCTTAAAATGGAAGCACTTCCATGTTAAGAATGTTTAGCCCTCCTTAGGGGTTTTTTTTTACCACCATCACATTGTCCCCTCATTTCTGCATCCTCTCTTACTTCTGTCTATTTAGGACCCTAATTGGGCCTCTCCGAACACCTCCCATCCCAACTAGTATGTTTTACAGGGGTCCTGACTCCCTAGGTCAAGGATGACCTCAACCTTGACCTGGGTCCCCCTTTCAAATCTGGAAGTCTGTCGGCTGCTGGAGGTCATCAAAAATTCATTTCCTGCTTCCGGGTCGACTATTTTGGGTTCCGAAGCAGCAAATCTTAAATTATATTTAACATAGGTCCTCTTCTATGGGAATGGGTCTAATTGGAATTTAATTCTCCTATGTCAGTCTCTCTAGAAGATTGTGCCTTAGTTTCATATAAAAGGAAGTTTTCTCTTCTCATTTTCTCTAAGTCATGCGAAGCAATAATCATCAAAAGTCAAACACTAATTCTCTCCAAGTGAAATCAAGCAAAAAAGTCATCAAGCATCCATTGTTCTACATGTTTTCAAGCTTTCAAAGTGTTCAAGTATTCCTCTCAAGCATCCAAGTTCTCCATTGAAGATCAAGGATTCAAACTTTCAAGCCTTTGAAGGGATTTGGTTCAACCATTAAAGATTCATCATTCAAACCCTAGATCTATCCATCGTGGTGGAGTGATCTTCCTTCAAGATCCTTTGTGCATCCTAAAGACTCATTCATTCTCCCTTCAAGGTGGATTCCAAGCATACAATCATGGAGGTTTATGGTTTCTAATTGAGCCCAAGCTTTCATATTTACATACTTGTTTACATTCAAAATACAATTGCATATCTATTTGAATATCATAGCTTCATTATTAGATTTAATTCTACTACTTGCAAGTATTCTTTATTTCAATTATTGAATTAAAGGTTAATTCCTAAATCAGGATTTGACTAAGGCAAACCCCTCCCCCCAAAAACAATCCCTTTTTCTTGCAGGTATAGGTTTGGAACAGCATATCGGGACGGAGATTCAGATACCCTTTTCGACAAACTTCCAGGAACCGAAAACATAATTTCAGTATGAGACTTTTTATGTCGATTGTAACCTAGGGTGCAATCAGAAATTTTGGCCAATGGTGACATTGACTTGAGGGTACAAATTAGAACTATCTCAAAACAGAAAAAGATTTTTGGGTTTTTTCTATTTTTGCGTTTCTATTCCATATCCGGTCTCAGATTTTCCAGAAACTCAACACAAGCTTTAGAAAACAACATTATTCATATCTACAACATTCAAGGTTGGTGCATTTCTCCTATTTAATTCAATTAAAGTTATTAATTTTTCTAAACCTATCACATACTCTCTTCTATAAAATGAGAATTAGGGTTTTTCTCTTTAATCCATGTCCTTAATAGGTTGATTCATTTATGTATTGATCCTTTCCTTAGCGTTAATCAATTTGGATCTTCCCTTTGAGAAATTTGGGATTAAAGGAAAAATCCTACCCTCCTCTCTCTCTCTCTCTCTCTCACACACACACACATCTATAATCACTCTAATACACAATACAATACAATTCTTAAATGTAATATTTTAGATATTACAATATATATAGGACATTTTGTTTATCCAAAAGATGTATAAGTAGAGTATTTTGTAGAAGTATATATGTGAATATGATATGGCATATTGATTAGAATATTGTAGAAGTATAAAGAACAATAAAGACTCGTCTATCATAGTCAGCTGATTAGATATATTTAAAAGGATCTCATTCAACAAATCAGAGTTGCCAAAGTAGATCATCTACTGGTTCATTCTCACAAGTGGATAAGCAAAATCCTTTAACAAGGTGGACTTAGCAGTCCTTATTGCTCTTAATAGGGCAGACCATCAGAAGTGGTCAATGTAAGCTCTAACATGCTAAATTTATACTGCAATACTAAATCTTGTGGGTACCATCCCCACCCCAGTTTTACTTTCTATTTGGAAGGTTTCTGGGTAACCATATGCTGTGTTATGTGTTGTGTATGATTCTTTCATTTCAGTTCTATGCTTGCAAATCTGATTAGATAATATATTTATGAATAAAGAAGATTAAAGTTTTATTGGTTCCTGATTCACCCCCCTCTCTCAGTCACCTTGCATGTAATATATTTCCAACAGGAGGATGATTCCTTATATAACGAGGCTAGAAGATCGTACTTGTTAGTGATAAATAAATTAACTATCATTGCTTTTATTTGGAGGATATTCTTCATTAGAGAAAATCACATGGATAAGGATGATGAACATGTAGGTTTTATGATGAGTTATGGAAAAGGTTTCAAGATGATAGTCACCGGGAGGAAAATGAGTTCATTTTTATATAAATAGTTAGAGTCTCTTTCCTAAACCTAAGATGAATAGGATGATTTTTTGGGTATCCAAGTATGTGGAAATAGATTATTATAGATAGTACATCAAGTTTTCTCAGATTAAGTTGTTACCTACTGTGATGGTGGAAAATGGAGTGCTCTAGCCTAAACATGTAAACTAGAAGTTATTTCCCAAATCATCATATTTGGGAAAAATCAATTAGTCCAAAATTAAATTTAGATGCTTGGAAGAGTTGTGCACCAGTGGTTGATCGGTGATTAATTATCTCTCTTTTTATTTGAAATTATTTGATATGATTGGAAAGTTAAAATGCGAAAACCAGGATAAAAGGTGCAAAATTAATAATAACTAGTACAAAAAAATAATGCAAATCTAAGAATCAATTGAGATATGTATAAATATAAAGTAGATGCAGAGAGGAACTTGTCTAAAATCTAATCTCAAAATAGCAGGACTATAACTAGTCGTCATAGTCCTCCAGGTGTCCCAAGTGTAGAACAAAAGTCAAACTAGTCTCATGAGCCTCCAAACTACCTCTTGATAAAATTTCAACCAAAACCACTAGGACTATGGTCCTAGGAACCATATTCTCAAGGGACTACAATGCTAGTCACCCTAGTCTCTCCAATGAATTATGCTAAATTATTATTTCTCTAGCTACACTAAGCTCTTAGTTTCCCAAATTGGATTTGAAACCTATTTTTGGACCTATATTTGCACATAAGGAGAGAAAAATGGTGTTGGATTTTATAGGGGATTTCCAAAGTCAAATCCCAAGTTGGTAACCAATCCTAAAAAATGATGATAAAAAATAAAGCTTAAATCTAAAGGAAATGCTTGAATGAAATGATTATTACACTTGATTGTTGATGCAATACTCTTAGGATAAGTCCTCCAAATGATGCAATACCATGATAAACCATCACACAATCCATCATTGAAACATAATTGAAGATGCATTATTGTAGCTTGATGCTCCTTGAATTATATTTTCTCTTGAGAATATCACTTTCTCTTGAAAGGATACTTGTGGATGAGAGATGAATGAGATATATCAAGTGAAGTACGAGAGATGCCTTATATAGGGTTTTCAAGGTAATTTTGCATTTTGGCTAACTTAAAATGGTAATATTACAATATCAAGGTAAGATCTAGAAATTCTAAGGCCAATAAATTTTCCTCTTGCAATTTCTGTCAAAAAGCATCAAACTTATCCTACTAGCGAAATAACGTCACCTAAATTTGGCTCAATTTTTTTTGGGTAGAAAGATAATAGGGCTCTAATATAAAATATGTAATTGATATTGGGATTGATGACATTGAAGTGTGGCTTTAATTGTATTGAACTTTAAAATAGGATAGAACCAAATTTGAATTTAAGAATAAAATAGAATATAAGACACATTAAAATAAGAGCCCAGAGAGGAGTGTGTTGATATTTAAAATAAAATAGGACTTATATTCTTGAATTAAATGTTAGTTTAAAGCTATATTTGGTCCCAAAAGTGTTTAGAGGAATGAAAAAACCAAAATGAGTGCTAGGAGAGTGTGAAACTGGATTCATTAATTGAAAGAATAAAATTTACAACACTACATTTAGCCCCCACTTTAGCAAGAGTGTGACCTCATGTTCATACTTACATTAAACTATAAATGAAGAGATATAGCATATAAGAGAAATAAATGCTAGGGATAAGATGTTCAAGTTAAGTTTGAGGGATGAACAAACTCCCAAGCACAAGATCCTATCGATCCATGTAAAATACCTTTAAATATACATAAAGAAAACAATATTAGTACTAAAGAAAACAAAAGGTTCCAAGTCAACTAGTTGAAGAGGCCTCAATATGAAAATGTCTCAATCGCTGATTTCATTCCCAACATGTTATGCAAGAGCACAATTTGAATTATAGAAAGAAAATGGACATACACCAATTAGGGAGAGAAAAATGCATGAATTCTATTAGCCAATAACATGTGTTATGTTGGGTGATTCATGATTGCAAAACAATTATCATACTATCAAGCCACAAATACTATGCAATACAAAAAACAACAATAACCAATGCCTATGTAGGCATGTGCTATAATAATTACACTAGAAAGCTACACTATACTAGATGACCAACAACGAATCCTGATAACCACATATCGGGTAGCACTATCTAATACAACATTGTCACTTTAGGGGCACACGAATGAATGCCCCATGATAAAAAAAAGGAGACATCATATGCTCCCCCCAGCCCCAAGATGTCAACATACGTCCATTTTTATATCTTAAGGAAGATAGAGATCCACATCAAGGATAAACACCTTCAACGTGAAGGGGACATCCTCAACAAAAATGCATGCATTTCAAGCTAAGAAATATGTGTGTAAAGGATCAATTTATTTAAGCTAGGAAGAGATAGTTGTAAAGGAGATATCTTACAACAAGTGTGAAGAGATCCTTATCAAGGATACATGGCTATTGAAGGGAGTGATAAATCTTTTCATAAAGATATCTACCTCCAAAAAGAGAGGAGATCTTTAACAAAGATGGAATCTTTGACTATGAGGGGAAGGAGATCAAGAATGTACACCTTCCCTATTTCTAGGAAAGATATTCTTGGCGAAGGATTTCACACTTTTAATCACCAAGGGAGAGATAATTTATAATATAAATGCACTTTAAAGCAAGGAATAACTTCTAATCAAGGATGCAAACCTCCAAGCAAGGAGAAAAACCTTGTGAAGGATAAACAATGCTATAAGAAGAGATACCAAATTATAAAAGATAGGCTCAACAAAGGGAAAGTGGATAATTGGAAACTAAGAGTTATTAAGAGCTATTCCTTCCCCTAGTGTAGAGACAAGAATAAATATTTTATTGTGTTGATAACCTAGTATGATTGTACATGAAATTATATCACTGAGAGTGACAATGATCCCTCAATAGGTAAGCTACCAATGTCACATGGTGAGAATAACCATAACGGGAACTATATATTATTTAAAAGGACAATGATAAAGATGCCAGTCATTGTTACTTGTCATTTGAATGATACCATAATAAATGTATGTGCAAGGAAATGTGCACCAACATAATGAAAATAACTAATAAAAACACTTAGAACACAAATACAAAGAAACGTACATGATTAGACAAGAAACAACAAGAAAACAAAACCATAATAAACCATGTTGTAGTCTCTTTGATGCAACTATTTGTCCAATATAGTATGATGGTATGTATGCTCACGAATTCAACAACATAATGGTAGTAGAATGCTCCATATTTTCTCATGCTTAGGAGAAGAACCAGAAAATGGCTTCCAAAAGGTTTTCACAAGTATCACTAGAGTTCTCTAAAAAATCCATAAGCTGAGTTTGCACAATGGGAGATTGAATGGACTTTTGGAATTGTGAAAGATGAAGTGAGGATATTGGAGAGATATTTGCCTAAGTTTTGAGGAGGTTAGGGTTCTTAGCATTAACGGGAGGTGACCATATGTCAACCTTAGTGTGGTTGAGGGGAGTTGAAAGAGACTTACCATAAAGGTCATTTATGTCTCAACGCCAAAGTCAAATTAATTAATGGGGGATTTAATAACATTTGGTTGAGGATTTGGATGGGACTTGCAAAGTTTGACTTTGCTTCCCTAATCCTTATACTTAGGAGTGTACACATGGTTAGTGATGGATTAGGTTTAGTGATAGGGTTAATTAGGGGAAAGTGGGTAGGTTAGGATTTGGCAAGTGGATGGGGTTGGAGAGGGGACAAGGATTAATTAGGTAAATGTGGTATTTACCTAATTAGGATAGGATTAGAGGTGCAAGTGGGAATCCTAGGGAAAGACGAGTGGATGGGATTTGAATTTAATTTTGAATTATTTTTAATTCAAAATAGAGGAAGAGTTATATAATTAAAGAGATAGGTTTATTTAATTAAATAGGACTGGGTTTTGTAGATAAATTAAATCAATTAACTTACCTAGAGAGATTGGAAAATTAGGGTTAATTAAATAAGCAACCTATTTAAATGTTTGGACGAATCTAGAAGATTTAGGATAGGAACATTAATTATTTAATTAATAATTTGATTATAGAAGAATATTTAATACGACTTTAATATGATCAATATTTAATAATCAAATTTAGGTGTCTACATTTTGTCCCTCTTTGATATGGTGTTGCGAAGTAGCATCATTTCAAAGAATATTAAGACACAAAGCTAGGAAGAAAATGATTAGATTAGAAAAGATGTTCCAGTCATTCAGAAGAGTGACTAGGAGGAAAGATGATGGGAGGTGAGGATAAGGATGCCCCCTTGAGAGGACAAGTGGGTTCAAGAGAACATGAATGTGTTCTTGAAATGGATGAGATGATGCAAGAACGTTGAATGAATGATAATGATAATGATAGTGACAATGATAATGGTAATGATAATGATAATGCAAGAATTTAAATGATAAGGGATAGAATAACAAGTAGATACAATGCAAGAGGAAATGAATATGGATAAATGTCAGGGAAGATGAATGAAAGAAAAGGTGATGGAGAGATAATGCACTGATAAGGGGATAAAAGAAGCAAGATATGGGATAAATGGATGTGACGGATGGATATTTAGGAATGAAGGATGGTGGATGATTAAGGATGGGAGGAACTTTGAGAAGGAGCACCCTAAAAGGAAGTTTTCATGTAGTGAGAACTTATTTTGATGTAGCACATGATATGATGCACCAGGGTATGAGAAACCAAGGTGACGTTGAATCACATGCATAAGACTGACACAATAGACAAAAAAAGGTTAGTCTAACATCCTACAAAGCCACAGGGGACTTTGGTGGATACAATTATAGAAGAACCACGAGAAAATGACATGCCCCAGGTGCATCATGTGACCGCATGAATCACATTTGGAAATGAAAGGGGCAAGTAAACACACACACGCAAAAAGAAAAGGACCAATACTTTTCTTCTAGTTTCACCACTCACAACACACCGTGATATAAAGGATCGTGGTGACCATAAAGAGGTAAAACAAGGAAGCTCAATATAAAAGATAGACAAAGATCCAAAAGAACCAAAGAAATAACAAGCATCTCACGCATCTTTTTCCATAGCAAGGATGATGGATGGGGATTGATTTGATTGGTCTGATACGAGGAAGGATACATCCTGCAAAGACCAATGATTGATTTCTAAACTGGGATTCCTATAACAAGAGACAAGCAAGACCTTCAAACATCTAAGGGAATAATAGATGATTGTTGAAGCACTAACTAGATAGGGACACAGTCTTGATGACACAAAGGATGGGACCTATGGACACACATGTACAAATGATGCTAGGTGGAGACATGCTTGAATGAGACTAGGTACAAGACACTATTTATAAGATGTACAAGATATACTAGGGGTGGGGATATGGATGAGGATGCAAAGATTCAAATATGCCCAATGACATAGCGAATTTTCCAGACTAGATAAAATTGGCAAGATGGAGTGATGGTGGATGGGGTGTTGATGTGGGAATGATATATCTCGAAACACCACAAAGATTGGATTGAGGGTTGATGGAGTTTTGTTGATGTGGGATTGATATATCCTGAAATAACAAAAGGATTGGATTGAGGGTTGATGGAGTGTTGTTGATGTGGGAACGATATATCCTGAAACAACATAAGGATTGAGAAGGAAGATGTAGACACCCGAAAATGGACAGGCTTGTGACTTTACATAAAAAAAGACTAATTTTCATCTATTAATTTAATGGTTCTTAATCATTAATTAATCATCTATTTTCCTCTAAATTCATTCCCCAAATCATCTAATCAAATTCCCAAAATTAATTAAATAATTAATTTTATTTAATTAATTAACCTTAATTGATTAATTAATTAAAT
>MU225545.1:1071225-1100614 GCA_018584345.1 Thuja plicata
CCCACACCAATACTGAGCATCAAAAATAGCGTTTCAGAAGGAGTAGAGAGAGACAATAGAAACTTCAAGCACTTTGGGGTTTGCATTCATTTGTTTTCCTTTCTTTGCTTGTACATTTTATTGGTTACATTTCAAGTTATTCATTTTAGTAGTATTTGTGTATTGGATTTATATCATTTATAAAACCTTTGCTACTAACCCTTGCCTTTGGAAAGCTTGGGAACCCATGAATCACAAAAAGAGGCGTACATCAGTATTTTCAGCTTTGTTCTCAACCAGGTAACAAGCCTTCTTACCTTTTTCCTTGTAGTCTCAGTTATCTCTTCTATCAGAGTGTTGGTTGCTTCTGTAGTCTCGGTCGTCACTTCTGTCAAACTTCCTTTTATAAGATGTGTCATTGTTTCTTTCATCTTTTCTCTTCTTAGGGCATATAGCAGCAAAGTGTCCAATTTCTTTGCAATTAAAACAGACTACTGGAAATTTACCTTTGTATCTGTTGCCCCACTTTTGGTCTTTATCCCTTAATACAAAAGTGGATGTTTAAAGTCTAGTAGTAGTAGTTTTGGAAGTTTCTTGTGAGTTCGGAGTCCAAGTCTAGAGATCCTTTTAGGCTAGGAGGCCTTTATCGGATTTCCCAAATTTGACTTCTCCTTTTTAAGCTGGGGGGGAATCTGTGTCTGAGATCATATTTTTATTGGGTAGGTTAAGTTCCCAATCTGGTAAAGGCCATGGTTTGAAAGATTCTAACCTCAGTCTTACATACAGATGAAATATTTTTCCGCATATCTTCATGTTGCAACATTGGCGGGAAATCAAATTTTAGCTTCTCCATGGCGGAAAATCACCTGCGGAGTGCGTTTTCCGCAATTGACAGACTTAAGAGTATCAAGGGCAAATAAAGATGGAAAATGAGAAAGTCAGGAACAAGAAAGCTTTGGGCACTCAGATCGAGCCTATGTGAAACAAAAGAAATGAAAAGGAAATAAAGATTTGTGGAGTTGGCTTATAGGCGGAAAAGTGAAAAATGGCTTCCCCACTACTCCTACAGGTGGGTTTCAATTCGCAGAGTGCATTTTTTTCCAAACTATCAAGGTGAAGGAATTTTGAAGAAAAATCCATCTCATAAGAGATCTAGCATATAAAAAAGGCCGATGGAATTAACACATCATTTTTGCACCCCTATAGGCTAGATTTCGCTTTTGGCAGATTTTCAAACAGAGAGCACTACAAAAGTATTTCTCCGCCCAAAGGAGAAGCGGAAAAGTAATTTTTTGCCACTTCAAGAAAGTTACTGTTACGGTTACTAAAGTGAAAAGATGTTTCCTAACGACATGTAGAGAAAAGTAATTAATTCAAATAAATTTGTTTTACTTCGTAACAGACTTGTTCATTAATGTAGAGGTCTTTTCATTCGTGTGGCATGGGAAGTCAGCTATTAAATGGTAAGAATTCAAAAAGTATAAAATTAGTTGAAGATTTTGAACAGGAACCACCATTTGTTTGCCAAATTATTTAAATTCAAAGTCTCTAAGATCAGTGTTCATTATCTCTACATCCCGAAGAGAAATTTGTAATCCCTAGATTAAATCATACTCACATGGCTTCCAGATTTATGGGATTTGACAGGATGAATGACATCATCTCTGACTGGCACAAAATCTCAGATACCTCATTGAAGTTCTTCGATATGAAGAACTTCCAGAACAGATTGAGGGCAGATTAGATGCATCCTATTACAAAAAATCTTAAGGAGAGCGGGTTAGTTGAAGCAACCAGTTTTCCTATGGCGGTTCAAGCTCTTGAATTGGTCTGGGAATGTATAGCTCGATACAATCCAGACACCAAGTAGATTCTTCTGCCTGACAACATGGTGCTCCTCTCTAATGATAGAGAGTCCGTCTAGAATTCCCTTTGTATTCCAAAACAAGCGGAATACTCCGTAATGACTTACAGTCAGGCAGTCTCTGAATATTCAGCGAAGAGACCCGTATGGAAGAGAGAGATCATGAAGTCATGGTTTAAAGAACCAAAGAGCGCCAAGGGAAAGTTGCCCAAAACATTATTCGGTATAAACCTGAAGCCAAATATTATGGATATCCTGGTATTACTTCATAGGATTAGAGGTGAGATCGAAGCTCTTAACTTTGTTGAGCATCATTTCTTCCTGGTTCAAATAATCTGCTCCCAGCATCACTTCATTGATTGGGCCCTTATGGTGAGCGAGAATCTCTCAGACGCCCTCAATAGAGACAAGTTCCAGAATGAATTCCATATGTCTTCGGTCCTTCTATATATTCTAGCTATGATTCAAATCTGGCCAGGGCTTCCTAGGTTAGAGGAATTTCTAGATGATGTAAAAAGCTATGAGTTTTTCCCTTCTTTGCAACTACAAAATAGTTATGCTGAATATATCATAGTTAATGATGCCTTTACAATGAGACTACACAGGGAACTACAAGGTTGTTCGGAGAGGATATTTTCTCCTAAAACCATGGCTTTTATAGGCCAATTCAGATGCTATTTTATTTAGTTCGGGGATTTCTCATATCTTTGTCTTGCAGGTTTTGATGACTTTCCTTTAAAGTTGCCCAGGTACCCTACTGACATGATCGTGCTGATCGAAGTGATGAGGCAAGTGCTCCAGGTGAATTTGATCTATGCCAAAGCCAAGAAGAAAGGCTACAAATTCCCAATGACCATCAGAGCTTATAGTTGTGTGTCTCGGTCAGAGGCGAAGAATGTCCTTAAGACATTCTCAAAGAGGTTTTCTTTGGAAACCTATGATGTTCTAAGGCCACAATATGATCCAGTCAATTACGCCAGAGATGTCTTACAGATGAGTTGGGAAATTCATCATGTACCTGATATTGAAGACTACTGGGCTAATTGCAAATATGACTTGGAGAGTAGGGAGAGATTCTACGCCCGGTTAACCATTGAACAGATCAAAAGGTTCAATGTTAACATTGCAGTAGAAAGGCTAGAAGATGATGGCAATCACTTGTACGATGATACATATCCGAAGAAGATAAATTTCACCCCTATAAGCTCTGAGCCTATGCTGGATCAAGTAGTAAGTGACTTGCAGGCTCTGATAGGGGGGATTTACAAAAGAACAGTCCAATGGGTCGAATGGACTGCAGGCCGAAGGAAAAGGTCTGAAAGGAAGCTTCCCGCTCAGCGAACCCTGACAAAGGCTACTTTCGGTGTTTCAACCACTTCATCAGCAATAATTCCAAAAGTTACAAAAGGATCAACACAACCTTTGGGAGGAGGCGATGAACCTCCTGAGAAGACTTTTCTCTTAGAGAAGACCTGTGGAGAGGGTCCTCTTCTAGATATTGGAGCGACTGAAGAAGCAATCTCAATAGACCCAATCAAGTCCATAGCTGAGCTCCCCAAAGCTACAGAGTCCAAACAGCTAGCTAAAGCTATTGATGTGGATACTCAAGATGGGACCTCAACTCAAGAAACTCCAAGGCGGCTATCCTTGTCATAGTTGAAGTAGGAGAGGATAGCCCTAGTACCTCTACTACAGAATTAGATAAAAGGGGTGGGGAGCAATAGGAGGTTTCTCAAGTTGTTAAATTAATCTCCTCCTCACCCACTTCAATGAATCCATTCACTTCCTGACCTAAAGCTACTCCTCCACTCATAAGGAAGTTGTTCATTGAAGAGTTGGTTTCTGCCAACAAAGTTACCAGCGCAGAGTCATGGATAGCAAACACTCTAGAGCGCAAAAGGAAGAGGGCGGGGGAAGGAAATCCCAAAAAAGACACTCTGTCATGGGCCTTTCAGCCCAAGGCCACTACAAGCAAGCAGAATAAAGTGAAGATGATGTCTACTATGGGTCATGATCTTGAGACTGGGCATTTCACCATGGAAGTAGCTAAGCCCACTTAGGAGGGTAGACTCGAAGATATGATGGCCTTAGAATTTTAGTTGCAGTCATTCGATATGGGATTGGCTCGCTATGATACCAAGGTGGAATGGTGGAAATCCACTAATGTAGTGATAGAGGAAGAGCTTGAGGACCTCAAGACTTCCAAAATTCAGCATAAAAAGGCAGAAGTGGCTCAACTAATCGACTTCATCAAACAGCTCCTCACTCCTATTGCAAGCGCTCCCAGTACCCAAACCTCCTTTGATCCCAGTGCTGTGGAGAACCAAGCCATTCTAGCTAAGTTGCAAGAAGACCGACATTATGGGCAGATTGGTAAAAGGTGGATTGAGAGGCTCAAATCAGAAGGCCTAGCAATTATTGAACAACTAGGAAATGCTCTTCTAAGGCTAGAAACAGATAGGAACAACATTGGTAAGAATTTACAGACTCTCACGGCAGAAAGAGTTAGATGCCAGGAATGCATAGTCATGTTGCATGTAGCAGTGAAGATGAAGACTAAGGAGGCCCTAAAGGCTAAGATTTTATAGAAGGGTGATGAGCCTTTGATCGAATGGCTCCAAAGTCCGGAGTTTAAAATTGAGATGATCATTCAGGCTGAAACAAGATTACAAAAAATAGATGTTAAGGTCCAAGAAGAACAAAGTAAAGATTTTAAACTCCTCTTAGGAATTCATGCAAAATCACAAACCATCAGTCAAGGCAAAGAAATGGTTGGATTAGTCAACATGCAGAAGTCATTCACAGATTATCTGCATAATTTAGCGGAGTAGTCTTCTTCTCATCTAGACAAAGTGCTAGAGCTCCAGCAATTGAGTGGATGCATCTTTAGAGCTATGGAGGAACTGAAAGATCAGACAAAAGCAATCAAGACTCTAGCCAAAGAACATTCCAGATGGCTCGTTTGTTACACCAATGTCCACGTCAACAGACATGAAGAGCTCATCCAAGTCATCATCTCTGTAACTGCCTATAGGGCCAAATTAGATAAGGGGAAGGAAACTAAATCTTAGATACATTCCCCCTTGTGATATTTTTGTTAGTTTTGTAATGGATAAACCTTTGGTTATCATTTCTGGTTGGGGAAGTTGAACCGTTTTGGTTACCCCTTTTTGTAACGGTCCCATCTGGAACTCTATATGTATTATTTCCAAAATCAATACAAGGGTGGGCTAAATTTTGGTGTGAAGGATAGCATTTTTGCTGAGTCAATTGTGTATGCCTGAATGCCATTTCTTTAACTGTTCCATTGCATTTCATTTATCTTTCTGTTGAATTCAAACGTTCCTTTTGAGTTAGATTTGCAATCTATATTCGAACCAAAGTTTTGTATTATGATTTGATACAGTTAATTAAGGGGAAAATTGGTTGTTATCCTAAGTTTTGGGAATATTCTTGCTATATATATCGATTCATTATCATTACATTGTTAATCTCCAGTCTTGCATCTACATTTTTAGTAATTGTTCATGCCTTACTTGTTTTGGGAGTTAATCTGATTGATGAGATCTTAGAATTGGCTAGATTTAGAGTTGGATTTACTTTGCCTGATTTATTTCCTTTCTATGCTTAGCTTGGTTTACCTCTTCTGCTCTCGGGTTAAGAGCATACCTCTATTAGATTAGGAAAGATCAATATTCATTGAAGATCATTCATATAAGGGAGCTATACCTTCAAATTCAGAGGGAAAATAGGTTTTCAAATAACTATTTCCCAACTGTTGTATTTAATTGTTCTTAAGCATTTTTGGGTGTTTTAGAGTTACTTTCAAAAGAACAATCTATTTACTAATAGATTTTTGGCAACTCTGCTGGGGAAACGAATAGTTGCTATACCATAAGCATACAATGAGGAAAGATGGTGCTTCCCCATGAAAATATAATCCCTGTACTCCAACCCAATCTTGGATTCCAAGATGATCAAGAGGATCTCATTTCCTCATTAAATACTTTTGTCTGGAGATACAAAAGAAACACTGAACACTATAGAAACGCCAGTCAAGTGCTAGACCAGAAAGAAGTTAGAGAAGAAGCACTTGAAAGAGCCATCCAAAGGAGAAATCTAAGAAGGGTAGAGCATGAAGCTAGGCTATAGTATTAAGCAAAAATCTGGAGCCTAAAAGATTTCTCAAAAGTACCAGGAAAGAAGGTAGCATAGACCCAGTCTTTGAGAGACTTGCGGATATTAATTTTGCTCTTTTAGAAGTACTCGTAGAGGAAGCAAAACTGCAAGGAGTCAGAGCAGACCTTCTTCACCTCCTAAATAAACCGCTCAGTTATCCACCACTTGCCAAGTGTTGACATTGCATAGAGTAGTTTCCCCTCCTGTTATCAATCTAACACCCTACTTACCCCAAGTAGTTATGGCACTTCCTTGGGCCACTGTAGTTGGACCCCTACAACTAAAAGCATACAATCCTCTTCCTTTAGGCTCTATAAATAACTTTCCCAAATTTTCTGGAGACGGGAAAGTATCTACAGATGAGCATATTACTACATTCTTTGCTTCAGTTAACATCCTAGTGGTTTGAGAAGAAGATGTGGCTGTCACACTATTCGTTGAGACTCTCATCAAAGGTGCTACTGATTGGTTTCAACATTTACCTGATTCCTCTATTACCAATTGGGCTACTATGAGAGCCGCCTTCAAAAGAAGATTTAAGACTGCTAAAGATGAGCATGCCCTATTGACTCAATTGACTTCTATTAAGAAAGAACCATCAATCAGCATGAGGGATTTTATAGCTAAATTTAACAAGCTGGTAAATCATATCCCAGTAGCTGACAGGCCTACGGTGGGAAATTTGGAAACTTTCTTCATAAGTGCTATGCCACCGAACATCAATTATGATCTAAGGAGAGTGAACCCTACAAATTTGGATGCAACACAGAGAACTACTATAGAACTTGAGGACCAAATGATCTCATCTGAAAAATGGAAAAGAGAGATACAGTCTAGAGCCAGTAGTAGCAATACTAAATCATCTGATGAGATGATCCAAAAATTGTCTAATGAATTCACTGCCTTCAGGAGGCAAATTCCTAGATTCAATAATCCCTACCAGCGAAACTTTCAGGAGCAGCCTGGAAGGCACAATGATGGGAGGAATGCAGAGGGAAAGACGTTACAATTAACTACTCCACCACAGAGGCAAGCTATAGAGGCCCCTCCTAAAAGAGGAAACATGTGTGCCTTCCACTTAACCATGGATCATGATGGGGAAAGCTGCCCTGATGTAGCTCGTGCTTGGCAAATGCATTAGACTGACGAGTGGAATGTTGGAGTGTCTGGAGTTGAACCAGATTCATACTCACATGGTGACTCTAAAAACTTATATTTAGAGTATGAATCAGATTCAGAGCAAGAAGCAACCTGTTACGCTACCATAGATGGGACCTCTTATACAGTCCTGACCTAGAGTCAGAAGGATAAAGGCCCTGGCCTGACACCACCTAAAAATAATGAGGCATCTACTTCCAACTCAAAGGAGGCCAATCAAGGATTGAGGATTCTGCAACTAGGTAAGGAACAAAACTCTTTTGACATTATTCAATTCTGTAGAGATTCCAAAATTCAGATTTATCCCATAGACTATCTTAAGTCTAATCTTGTTGAGCTACAAAAGCTAGTAGATTACTGTAAAGAAGGGAGTTGAGAGTTAAATCAAAATGTCATGACTACCATAGAGAATGAGTCTTTATTTGCAGACCCAGTTGAGCAAGGGGAGTCATCCATTTTAGCCACCTTCCCAGGCCAAAATCCTAACCCATTCTATGTGTCATTATATATTAATGGTTGCAAGCTGAGCAATTGTATAATAGACTCTAGAGCCTCGGACAATGTAATGCCATCAACTGTGGCCAAAGCTTTAGGACTTACTCTCACTAAAGCCCATGGTAGGTTTTACTCTATGGATTCCAAGCAAGTACCCCTAGTTGGCCAAATTAAGGATGCTCAAGTGGCCCTAATAGCATAGCCTGAGAAGAAGATGCTGCTAACAATCCTTGTTGCTGATATACCTGCTAGTTACGGGTTGCTGTTAAGTAGGAGTTTTTTTAGAGACCTTGGAGGGGAGATAAATCTAGATTGGTCCCAAGCCTTAATCCCAGTAGGTCCTGGAAGAAAAGGCTAAATTTACAGTGTTGAAATATGATGACCCTAAAGCTCAAATCCTATATCAAGAATTGGAATTTGGCAATTATATGTTGTTCACCGATGATCTTGAGGAAGAAATGAAAACCACCGAAGAGGAAAAGCAATTTTATGCCAAAGAAATACCACCACAGATATGGACTCTTGAATTTGACGGCAGTTGTGCATCATCAGGATCTGGTGCAGGTATGGTCTTGATATCACCAGATGGAGTAAGTGAGCCCATGGCTTATAAATTGGAGTTCAGGAACACCTACAACACTACTGAGTATGAGGCCCTTCTTTTAGGGATTGTCGCTGCAAAACAAAAGGGTGTGAAAATTCTGAGAGCTCATGGTGATGCTGAACTAATTATGCGTCAAGTTAAGAATCAATACTCTGTAAAGAATCACAGATTGAAGAACTACAGAAATAGAGTATGGGATGAAATAGAAGCACTAGATGCTTTTTTTTATCGAATCTATGCCAAGAGAGTTGAATTTCAAATTGGACTCCTTGGCTGTCTCAACTTCATTACTACTCCCCCACCCAGAATTCAAAGATAAAAAATACCAAGTGGAGGTTATATATCGACCATCTGTGCCCGATAACGTGGAAGATTGGCAAGTTTTTGAAGATGAAAAGAATCTCCTTCTCTTCCTAGAGAGTGGTGGTGACTTCAATAAAGATGTCTGTGGAAACCATAAGGGAGACGACCAAGATGAGCAAAAGAAAAATAAGTTGAATGTTATTCAATTGCAAGGTAATATCATTCCACCCCATTTGGTCACTCTCAAAAAGATCTTCAATAGACATGACACTTTTGTGAAGAAGAAAAGAATTGAAAGGGAGCCTACCACTTATGAATATGAAGGAATGAATATTGGTACTGAGAAAGACCCCAAGATGATCAAAATTGGGAAGTGTTGTACTAAAGAAGAAAGGAATGAGGCCAGGAAGCTTTTTCTAGAATACTCAGATGTTTTTTCCTGGAGCTATGAAGATTTGAAGAGCTTTATGAATGGGAAATTCAAACGCTAGATTCCCTTAAAACCCGAGGCAACCTGTTCAGGCAGAAGAAAAGGAACTATAATCCCAAAGTTGCCGATGCAATATTTAGGAAAGTTGATAAAATGCTCAAAGCAAAGATCATATATCCCATCCATCACTCTACTTGGGTGGCGAACATAGTGCCTGCAAGGAAGAAGAACAGAGAAATAAGGATCTGTGTAGACTTCAAAAATCTAAATCAATCTTCTTTGAAAGACAACTACGCCCATCCCAACATGGATAATCTCTTGCAGATTATGGCTAGAGCTGAAATGATGTCTATGTTAGACGGCTTCTCGGGGTATAATCAGATAGAAGTTGAGAAAGTAGATTAGCATAAAATGACTTTCACTACTCCATGGGGGACCTTCGCATATCACAGAATGCCATTCGGGTTGATCAATGCAAGAACTACTTTTCAGAGAGGTATGGATCTTTATTTTAGTGATATGAAAAACAAAACCATTGGTATGTATCTGGACAATCTTACTGTGTTCTCTAAGAAGAGAGTAGATCATATAAATGATCTAAGGAGAGTATTGCAAAGGTGTCGGGAAGACGGGATTTCATTGAATCCCAAGAAATCAGTGTTTTGCGTAACTAAAGGGAAACTATTGAGTCACATTGTCTCCCAAGAAGGTATAAGGATCAATCCAAAAAGGGTGAGAGCTATTCAGCAACTGAGTTTACCGGCGAACAAAACTAGAGTGAAGTCATTTTTTGGTCAAGTTAACTTCCTCAGAAGATTCATCCCTAATTTATTCAAGATCACTAAATGCATAGTTGATATGGTGAAGGGAAATATGAATTTCAAGTGGAATGACCCTGGTAAGCAAGCTTTCAGAAGCATCAAGAATGCCATAGCTAACACCCCAGTGTTATGTCACCCAGATTACAAGAAAGATTTTGTAATCTATTGCTATTCTTTTGAACATACGCTGTCATCCATCCTGATGCAAGAGAACGAAGAGGGAATTCAAGCCCCCATCACTTTTATGAGCACACCTCTAAAAAATCATGAGATGAGATATTCTCAGACTGAAAAGTACACTTTCACGGTGGTAAAGGCTCTTAAGAATTTCAAATTTTATATCCTACATTCCCACTCTCTTGTGTATGTGCCTGACATTGCAGTGAAAAGTATTTTGACTCAACATGATGTGGGGTGTAACAACAGAGGAGCATGGGTAGCTAAAACCCAAGAATATGACATAGAGATCAAGCTCACCAAGTTGGTAAGAGGGAACGCCCTATGCAAGGTAATGGCAGAAAATCAAGCGAACAATGATCCAAAAGCTACACAGTTGGTTTTGGCTGTAAGTATGAAAGATCCATGGTTTGAAAACATTGTGTATTTCTTGACATATGGTGAATGTCCTGATGGATTGACTTCAAAGCAAAGAAGAGACCTAAAACTGAAAGCTTCTAAATATATAATCTGGGAGGATAGACTATATAAGAGATCTATTAATGGAACATTCCTCTGATGTGTCGACAAACAATAGCAGGAGAAGTTGTTAAAGGTTTTTCATGATGAAGCTTGCGGAGGACACTTCTCCTCATCAATCACTGCATTCAAGATTTTGAGACAGTGTTATTACTGGCTGAGAATGTTTAGAGATGCATATCAGTGGGTGGCAAGATGCAAAAAATGCAAGATGTTTACCAGGAAGCCACAGTTAGCAGCGTTACCCCTCAGACCGGTGATAATTGAAGGGCCATTCCAGCAGTGGGGGCTTGATTTTATCAGTCCTATAAATCCTACATCCAGCGTAGGTCATACTTACATAATTATTGCAACTAACTACTTCATGAAATGGGTGGAAGCCAAGGCAACCAAAAGGACTACTTCAGAGGTAGTATGTGAGTTTATCAAAGAAAATATCCTGGTAAGATTTGGTGTGCCTATTAAGTTGGTTATGGATAATGCCGCATACTTTTCTTCTCAAGAAATTACTGAATTTTTTTTTGAGTATGGCATCATGATCAGCCATTCTTCTGATTATTTCCCTCAAGGGAACGGCCAAGCAGAGTCTAGAAACAAAAATTTGGTGAACATCATGAAAAAGCTCGTGGAAGAAAACCAGAGAAGTTGGCATAAAAAAATATATGAAGCCCTCTGGGCGGATATAGTGAATCCCAAAAGAGCCATTGGTGTATCTCCTTTTGAACTCATCTATGGGGTAGAGGCTAGCCTTCCATTGCCATTGGAATTAGCAACCTGCAAACTAAGAATAGTGATAGAAGATGGCATATATGAAGATGGTTTAGAGAAGAGGATTATGTACCTGAGCAAATTGGAAGAAGAAAGGGAGAAAATGGTTGATCATATCACACGGCATCAGATGCCTTTGAAGAACCTATTTGATAAAAAGAGTAGACCCCAAAAATTTATGGAGGGGGACATGGTGCTATTGTGGGACAAGCGCAGGGCACCCAAAGGTATGCACGGGAAATTCAAAACACTACGAAAAGGACCTTTCAAAATCCATCATGCGTTTGAGAAAAATTATTTCAAATTAATTTATCCAGATGGTGAGGCACTACCCCTGACGTATAATGGTCAGGATTTGAAGCTCTATCAAATCTAAATTGAAAGCAGGTAACCCCTGTATTGTACCATAGTTACGTTTACTTCCTATTTTTGTTTTCCTAGTTAGGTTTCCTTTCTGCTTTCCTTTATGTGTCTTGCTTTAGTTTTGTTGTGAGCCGCCTTTTGTTGAACTTTGTGAAACTAGAGATTTGAGTTCCTTGCTTGGACATGTGAATGTCCAAGTCCCCAGATAGAGCCAGCTGTTGCCCCACTTTTGGTCTTCATCCCTTAAGACAAAAGTGGATGTTTAATGTCTAGTAGTAGTAGTTTTGGAAGTTTCTTGTGAGTCCGGAGTCTAAGTCTAGAGATCCTTTTAGGCTAGGAGGCCTTTATCAGATTTCCCAAATTTGACTTCTCCTTTTTAAGCTGGGGGGGAATGCGTGTCTGAGATCATGTTTTTATTGGGTAGGTTAAGTTCGCAATCCGGTAAAGGCCATGGTTTGAAAGATTCTAACATCAGTCTTACATACAGATGAAATATTTTTCCGCATATCTTCATGTTGCAGCATTGGCGGGAAATCAAATTTTAGCTTCTCCATGGCGGAAAATCACCTGCAGAGTGCGTTTTCTATAATTGACAGACTTAAGAGTATCAAGGGCAAATAAAGATGGAAAATGAGAAAGTCGGGAACAAGAAATCTTTGGGCACTCAGATCAAGCCTATGGAAAACAAAAGAAATGAAAAGGAAAGAAAGATTCATGGAGTTGGCTTATAGGCAAAAAAGTGAAAAATGGCTTCCCCGCTACTCCTACAAGCGTGTTTCAACTCGCGGAGTGCGTTTTCGGAAAAACTATCAAGGTGAAGGAATTTTGAAGAAAACTCCATCTCATAAGAGATCCAGCATATAAAAAAGGCCGATGGAATTAACACATATCATTTTTGCACCCATATAGGCCAGATTTCTCCTTTGGTAGATTTTCAAACATAGAGCACTACAAAAGTATTTCTTCGCCCAAAGGAGAAGCGGAAAAGTAATTTTTCGCCGCTTCAAGAAAGTTACCGTTATGGTTACTAAAGTGAAAAGATGTTTCCTAACGACATGTAGAGCAAAGTAATTAATTCAAATAAAGCCATTTTACTTCATAACAGACTTGTTCATTAATGTAGAGGTCTTTTCATTCATGTGGCACGGGAAGTCAGCCGTTAAACGGTAAGAATTCAAAAAGTATAAAATCAGTTGAAGATTTTGAACAGGAACCACCATTTGTTTGCTAAATTGTTTGAATTCAAAGTCTCTAAGATCAGTGTTCATTATCTCTACATCCTGAAGAGAAATTTGTAATCCCTAGATTAAATCATACTCACATGGCTTCCAGATTTATGGGATTTGACGGGATGAACGACATCATCACTGACTGGCACAAAATCTCAGATACCTCATTGAAGTTCTTCGATATGCAGAACTTCTAGAACAGATTGAGGGTGGATCAGATGCATCCTATTACAGAAAAGCTTAAGGAGAGTGGGTTAGTTGAAGCCACTGATTTTCTTGTGGTAGTTCAAGCTCCTAAATTGGTCCGGGAATGTATAGCTCGATACAATCCAGACACCAAGCAGATTCTTCTGCCTGAAAACACAGTGCTCCTCTCTATTGATAAAGAGTCCATCCAGAATAACCTTTGTATTTTAGAACAAGAAGAATACTTTGAAATGACTTACAGTTAGGCAGTCTCTGAATATTTAGCGAAGAGACCCATATGGAAGAGAGAGATAATGAAGTCATGGTTTACAGAACCAAAGAGCACCAAGGGAAAGTTGCCCAAAACATTATTTAGTGCAAACCTAAAGCTAGAGATCATGGATATATTAGTATTACTTCATAGGATTAGAGGTGAGAGCAAAGCTCTTAACTTTGTTGAGCAGCATTTCTTCCTGGTTCAAATAATCTGCTCCCAACATCACTTCATTGATTGGGCCCTTATGGTGAGAAAGAATCTCTTGGATGCCCTCAATAGAGCCAAGTTCCAGAATGAATTCTATATGTCTTCGGTCCTTCTATATATTCTAGCTATGATTCAAATCTGGCCAGGGCTTCCTAGGTTAGAGGAATTTCTAGATGATGTAAAAAGCTATGAGTTTTTCCATTCTTTGCAACTACTAAACAGTTATGCTGATTATCTCATAGTTAATGACGCCTTTACAAAGAGACTATGTAGAGAACTGCAAGGTTGTCTAGAGAGGAGATTTTCTCCTAAAGCCATAGCTTTTATAGGCCAATTTGGATGCTATTTTATTTAGTTTGGGGATTTCTCATATCTTCATCTTGTAGGTTTTGATGACTTTCCTTTGAAGCTGCCCAGGTACCCTACTGACATGATCATGCTGATTGAAGTGATGAGGCAAGTGCTCCAGGTGAATTTGATTTGTGCCGAAGCCAAGAAGAAAGACTATGAATTCCCATTGACCATCGGAGCTTACAGTTGTGCGTCTCGGTCAGAGGTGAAGAATGTCCTTAAGACATTCTCAAAGAGGTTTTCTTTGGAAACCTATGATGTTCTAAGGATGCAATATGATCCAGTCAATTATGCTAGAGATGTCTTATAGATGAGTCAGGCAATTCATCATGTACCTGATATTGAAGACTACTGGGCTAATTTCAAAGATGACTTGGAGAGCAGGGAGAGATTCTATGCCCGGTTAACCATTAAACAGATCAAAAGATTCAATGTTAACATTGCAGTAGAAGGGTTAGAAGATGATGTCAATCACCTGTATGACAATACATATTTGGAGAAGATAAAGTTCACCCCTATCAGCTCTGAGCCTATGCTGGATCAAGTAGTAACTGAATTGTAGGCTTTGATGGGGGGATATACAAAAGAATAGTCCAATGGGTCGAATGGACTATAGGTTGAAGGAAAAGGTTAGAAAGGAAGCCTCCCACTTAGTGATCCCCGACAAAGGCTAATTCTGGTGTTGTAACCACTTCATCAACAACAATTCCAATAGTTGCAAAAGGATCAACTCAACTGTCGGGAAGAGGCGATGAACCTCCTGAGAAGACTTTTCTCTTAGAGAAGACCTGTGGAGAGGGTCCTCTTCCAGATATCAGAGCCACTGAAGAAGCAGTCTTGATAGATCCAATCAATTCCACAGCTGAGCTCCCCAAAGCTACAGAGTTTGAATAGCCAACTAGAGCTATTGCTGTGGATACTCAAGCCGAGACCTTGACTCAAGAAACTCCAAGGAAAGTATCCCCTATCATAGTTGAAGTAGGAGAGTATAGCCCTTGTACCTCTGCTACAGAATCGGATAAAATGGGTGGGGAGCAAAAGGAGGTTGCTCAAGTTGTTAAATTAATCTCCTCCTCACCCGCTTCAATGAATCCATTCACTTCTCGACCTAATGCTACTCCTCCACTCATAAGGAATTTGTTCAATGAAGAGTTGGTTTCTACCAACAAAGTTACCAGCGTAGAGTCATGGATAGCAAACACTCTAGAGTGCAAAAGGAAGAGGGTGGGGGAAGGAAATCCCAGCAAAGACACTCTATCATAGGCCTTTCAGCCCAAGGCCACTACAAGCAAGCAGAAGAAAGTGAAGATGATGTCTACTCTGGGTCGTGATCCTGAGACTGGGTATTTCACCATGGAAGTAGCTAAGCCCACTAAGGAGGGTAGACTCGAAGATATGACAGACTCAGAATTTCAGTTGCAGTCATTCGATATGGGATTGGTTTTCCATGATACCAAGGTAGACTGGTGGAAATCCACTAATGTAGTGATAGAGGAAGAGCTCGAGGACCTCAAGACTTCCAAAATTTAGCTAAAGGTAGAAGTGGCTCAACTAACTGACTTCATCAGATAGCTCCTCACTCCTATTGCAAGTGCTCCCAGTACCCAAACCTCCTTTGATCCCAGTATTGCGGAGAACCAAGCCATTCTGGCTAAGTTACAAGAAGACTGACATTATGGGTAGATTGGTGAAAGGTGGATTGAGAGGCTTGAATTCGAAGGCCTAGCAATTATTGAACAACTAGGAAATGCTCTTCTAAGGCTAGAAACAGAGAGGAACAACATTGGTAAGAATTTACAGACTCTCACGGTGGAAAGAGTTAGATGTCAGGAATGTAGTCATGTTGCATGTAGCAGTGAAGATGAAGACTAAGGAGGCCCTAAAGGCTAATATTTTACAGAAGGGTGATGAGCCTTTGATCGAATGGCTCCAAATTTTAGAGTTTAAAATTGAGATGATCATTCAGACTGAAATGAGATTACAACAAACAGATGTTAAGGTCCAAGAAGAAAAAAGTAAAGATTTTAAACTCCTCTTAGGACTTCATGCAAAATCACAAACCATCGATCAAGGCAAAGCAATAGTTGGAGTAGTCAACATGCAGAAGTCATTCACAGATTATCTGCATAATTTAGTGGAGCAGTCTTCTTCTCATCTAGACAAAGTGCCAGAGCTATAGAAATTGAGTGGATGCATCTTTAGAGCTATGGAGGAACTAAAAGATTAGACAAAAGTGATCAAGACTCTAGCCAAAGAACATTGTAGATGGCTCATCCGTTACACCAATGTCCACGTCAACAAACATGAAGAGCTCATCCAAGTCATCACCGCTATAACCACCTATAGGGCCAAATTAGATAAGGGGAAGGAAATTGAATCTTAGATACATTCCCCCTTGTGCTAGTTTTGTTAGTTTTGTAATGGATAAACCTTTGGTTATCATTTTTGGTTGGGGAAGTTGAACCATTTCAGTTACCCCTTTTTGTAACGATCCCATTTGGAACTCTATATGTATTATTTCCAAAATCAATACAAGGGTGGGCTAAATTTTGGTGTGAAGGATAGCATTTTTTCTGAGTCAATTGTGTATGCCTAAATGCCATTTCTTTAACTATTCCATTGCATTTCATTTATCTTTCTGTTGAATCCGAACGTTCCTTTTGAGTTAGATTTGCAATCTATATTCAAACCAAAGTTCTGTATTATGATTTGATACAGTTAATTAAGGGGAAAATTGGTTTTTATCCTAAGTTTTGGGAATGTTGTTGCGATATAGATCGATTCATTATCATTGCATTGTTAATCTTCAGTCTTACATCTGCATTTGTAGTAATTGTTCATGCCTTACCAGTTTTGGGAGTTAATCTGATTGATGAGATCTCAGAATTGGCTAGATTTAGAGTTGGACTTACTTTGCCTGAGCTATTTCATTTCTAGGCTTAGCTTGGTTTACCTCTCCTGCTCTTGGGTTAAGAACATGCCTCTATTAGATTAGGAAAGATCAATATTCATTGAAGATCATTCATATAAGGGAGTTGTACCTTCAAATTCAGAGGGAAAATAGGTTTTCAAATAACTATTTCCCAACTGTTGTATTCAATTGTTCTTAAGAATTTTTGGGTGTTTTAAAGTTACTTTCAAAAGAACAATCTATTTACCAACAATATCTACCTTTTCCTCTTTGCAATATTCTAGCCATTAGTGCTTCAATTTCACCAAGTTCTTGTTCATCACTATCACTTTCACTATCATTTCTCATAGTGTGTTTATGACTTGATTTACTTATTTTTAGAGAAGATTTGAATGCATAATCAATAGTTGGTAAGACACTACTGTCAAAGTTATTCTTCTCAAATGAAATAAGTTTGCCAATCAAACTATCTAGAGTAACATTGTTATTTGGTACTGCTCTCATTTGTTGAATTGCAGATACTCTAATTGCATAAACAAGCAGTAAGCTTTTCAGAATTTTACTTACCACTGTTTCCTCTTCAAGTACACCTCCTACTCCTCAGATAGAATTAAAAACTTCTTTTATTATGCTACTGTACTAAGTGATGTTCTCTCCTTATTTCACTCTTAGGTCATCAAACTTTCTTCTTAGACTTTCAGCTTTATCACTCAGCACATTTGTATAACCTCCATGTACTAGCTTGAGTTTGTCCCACATTATTTTGCAGTGTTTCATTATTTGATATATTCAAATTCAGCATCGGATAGTGAAGAAGCAATTTCTATCATCATAGAGTTGTGTTCATGTTTATCTCTCAATTGATTAACAGTCAGAGGTCCTGTCGGTGCAACATATTTAGTATCCAAGTATTGTGTAACATCATTTCCAATACCTAATAGAGGGAGTCTTATCCTACTTTTCCATGATGCAAAGTTCTCTTTGTTCAACTTAGGCACATCCCTTTTACTCATCTTGTGATCTTTAGCTTGAGTCTTTAAACTCTCTTACAAGCACACTAGCTCTGATACCAATTGTTATAATAATTGAGAGTGGGGAGGGGGGGGGGGTGGGGGTGAATTAGTGGCCTCAAAAATTAATCCAATAATCCTACTACAACTTATATCATATATATAATACCGACAATTATCTTCATTCCTACAAGATGTATGCCTTTAGATATTCTTAACAAATATATACTGCTCGGTGAGTATATTGTTTATATTTTTCTAGCCTTTACCGAGTAGCAGTAAATAAACTTAGTGTTTACTGACCAATCTTGTTTTAGTAATGTGTAAAGCAAAACATCAAAGAAATGAACCATATACATAATTGAAACATGTATTTTTAACGTGGAAACCCTGTTAAGGGAAAAACCACTTGGGACCGGTAACCCAAAATTTTCACTCTTCTGAAGTGAGCTCCATGAAGATCCAACCCTGTTAAAGGTTATAAACACACTGTTAAGTGTGACCTTGTTAGAGGATTTAAAACTAACAATTTATCAATTGACCTAGCATTCACTATGGTGTCAACATGAAAACCTTTGATACTTAGTATCTCAATACATTAAGGATGGTTAAATCTCACTTGGTTAAGAGATTTTATGAATCAATGGTTAAACTAAAACAGTAAATGATCTGTTCAATAATACAACTTTAACTTGTAGATTTTCAGATCTATTTTAAGTACATAATACCTCTTGGATCAATGTTCTCTTCAATTCCTTTTCTCCCCTTCTTTCTTCTTTCTTCTCGGTGAATGCTCTTGCTTCTTTGTTGCTCGGTGTCTACAAAATTCTTTGGCTCTGTTCCTCAGCCTGTATGATCAGATCTGCATGAAGATTTCTATCTTCACCAGAATTATATTCAACATTCCTCCTTTCATAATGAATTACTTGTCTCTTTATATAGACATGATTTCACCGTTCACTGTCCTTGTCTTTCATTTTCTTGACGTAGATTGTTTCTTGATCCATAAATCTCATCATGCATTGCTTTAATCTTTAAAGCTTTGCTTTAGTTTTATTAAGTAGATTTCTCCTTGACAACTGTGAATAAAACTAGCTTTAAATCTTTAGTTCAGCTGATTGATGAAAACAAAACAATCAATCAGTTAACTCTAAATATAGCTTCTGCTAGCTAAGTGTTTTGTCATATCCTACCTCATGTTCTGATCGATGATCAACTCTTAGTTTGCTCGGTCATTGACTCCAGTTGTCCTCGGACATCAAATTCAGTTATGCTTGGTGACCATTTCAATTATGCTCGGTGTTGTAGTGCTTGGTATACACTGTGACTCCTTCAGGTTATCTGTTCATTGGTGTGCAATATCCGTCAGTGTTTACTGTCACTCGGTGTACACTGACTTTTTATGTTTACTGATAACATAAACTTTTATCTCTTTGGTTTCTTGAATTCTATGAAATTATGTTTATGACCAATTATATTATATCAAGTTGACATCAATTATAATATAATACATTAACTGATTTAATGTCTTGCATTTACTTTCTACAGCTCGGTGATCATCAACTTTATCATCTTCAAACATTCAATCAGTTATAGTTCATCATGAGGTAACTAATCAATATTAATCTCCAAAGATAATGTATCAATAGTTGTACTAAAAAATTATCATCAAACATGAGTGAATCCCTTCAAGTATGTCTCCCAAAGTGGAAAGAGGAGACTCTATAATAAAGTTTGAAATAATTTCCAAATAATCATTCCACATATCAAGATCTAGAATAATATAGGTGCAGGAGCACCTCTGGAGACAACACTCATTGAATTTCATGAGTCTAAAGAAATATAAGTAGGATTTTGTAAGGGTTTTTGTAATAAGGACCCAATTATGTAAGGCCATTTACATGAGCAATACACATAAGCTTCATGGTCAAACTAGTAAAAAGAGGTCCATGATAGGGTAGGTTTGGTTTTGTTATGTCCTTAGGGTGTTTTGGAATCAATATGAACTAGTTGGTGAAGATCACAAAAGGCCTAGATACATTTTGAACAAATTTGTAAATTTTGCACTATTGACATAACTTACCCTGATGAAGCCATCAGGAATTGGCATGACTGAAAACATGCTATCCCAATGAACCAAGATCGGTGTGTGTTACCTCGATGAAGCCACCGGGAATTGACATGACTGAAAACATGCTATCCCAATGAACTTGTGTTACTTTGATGAAGTGATTTGAGATTGGCAAGTCTAGAAATGTTCTAACCTAATCCCCGATGAAGCCATCAAGAGTCGATGCACCTGGGATTTTGTTTAGCCAATTAAGGGATGATGTCTTCGGCTTGACCTATGTCAATGTGTCCATTCATCTTTTGTAATGGTCGCCAACAATTAGAATTCTACTTTGGGCATTAGCAAGAAGCTTGTGGATATACCAGGGGAAGGTGATGAGTCTTGAAATAGTTCGTAATAGCGGGTAACAAGTGAGAACAATGTGGAACAAATGATCTGATGAAATGTAAGCAAATTGGTGAAAGAAGGCAATATAAAATTTCTATTTTTTCTTGCATTTGTTTACTCTATATTTTATATCTGAGAATAGGTGTTTAATGTTGTACATTAGGATATAATTCATTAGAGTTTCCTTGAGTTTTAGGGTAGTCATAGGGTATTAAACAATCTGTTAGTGTCTGGTCAGAATCACCTGAGTAGTAGGGTTTTGTCTATCAAGTCTCTGGCTTGAGTTTCCACCATTGGAGGACCATGACCTTAGGGAATTGCAATAAGAGACAATGTGCAATAAAGTTCCCTACAGGAGAAACCTATTTTCTGAATTTTCTCGCAAGCACTAGCCGGGTATCCCTATGTGACTAGCTATGTTAAGACATTGGATATTGCATAGATGCAACAAGGGATTGGTATGGATCTTGTCACACAAATGTTGTGTGAGGTTAGGAACATGACGAATGAGTCTTAAGTCACCTTGAAAAAAATAGTTGAACTTGGATTGACCTTAGTAGTGTGGGTGTGGGAGGAAAACACCTAGTTTCCCACTTGGCTCTACATCATATTGGTATCAGAGCATAGGAGAATCCTTTGGGAAAAGGAGTTAAGTATATATCAAAAGAAGAGTCAGAGGGAGAGGTGAACATAATGCCTCCTAAAGTAACAAATGTAGAACTTGCAAAAAAGATTCAAGAAAATGAAGAACAAAATTGTTGGTTGAAGGCATAATTGGAGAATTTGAAGGGTAAGGTTGAAAAGGAAGAGGATAATTGCTCAGAGAGTTGGGAGGAGTCCCCTAGGTAGGATGAGAATATTCCTGCAAAGAAAAGGCACTTCCTAAATGCCCTCAAGTCTATGGGAGGGAGAACCATAGATAGTAAATTAGATATTCCTATTTTTGTAGGAAATTAGATGCTAATGATGTCATAGACTGGATAGAGTCCTTAAACAACTATTTTGAGTGTGAAGAGGTTCCTGAGAACCAAAAGGTCAAGATAGCCAAATCCAAGTTGAAGGGTGCAACCCTTACCTGGTGGAATTTTGTGCAAGGTGAAAGAGTGAAAGAAGGAAAGAGTATGCTATCTACTTGGAGTAGAATGGTTTCAAAGATTAAAGAGACTTATATGTCTGAGGACTATGAAATTCAATTTCATAGAAGGAGATAAAATTTGAGGCAGAAAGAGATGAATGTAAACACATATATAGAGGAATTTCAAAAATTGAGTTTGAGATCTAGGCAAAGTGAAAGTAAAAGTGAGAAAGTGGCAAGGTATTTAAATGGTCTTAGAATGAACATACACGATGAACTGAACCTGTTGAGCCTTGATACAGTCCATAAATGTTTTCAACTAGCATTAAAGGTGGAAGAGAAAATCAAAAGGAGACAAGAGAAGAACCGTAGAGGCAAAGGGAAAAAATTTAGAGGTAGAGGTAATACTCAAGGTAGAGGACATAGTCCTAGACCACAGGGAGAGTCCAATAAGAAAAGTTCACATAGAGAAGGAAGCTCAAGAGGAAAATTTAGAGGGAGAAGGCCTAATTATAGAGGGATATTTAGAGGAAGGATTTCAGAGCCTTTCAGATGTTATAACTACAACCAAATAGGTCATGTTGTAGCCAAGTGACCAAAGAAAGGAGGATCAAGCTCCCAGGGAGAGAGGAGAACACATTTGGTTCAAGACACTAATTGTGAGAGTGTTAATTCTCCTGAATCTTATGAACTTACAGAGAGAGGAGAAGCCTTGATGATGAGGAGAACATTGCTGAAGGTACCAAGCAACACTGAGCCACCATAAAGGAAGAAACTCTTTTGAACTGATACAGGAGCATCCTAGGACTCTTAGAAATCTTGTGTCAAACAAAAAATATGTTTACTTTGAAGATTATTAGTTTGGAGGAGTCCTTAGTTGAGTACTCAAGCTTCCTGTTTGCTCGGTGATCATTTTTTATCGACGAGTTTCAGTATTGTTGTGATTCAGTGTTTACCGACGGATTTTAGTATTGTTGTGATTTAGTGTTTACCGACAGATTTTGGTACTACTGCAATTCTATTTTTACTGACAACTTTTCTAATACTCAGGTATGCTTTACCGACGGTTGCTAATTTTTTGTGATCCTCTTTCTGAGTTTTTTTATTTTTGGAAATGGATCTGGTGGCTGACTTCTGCATTTAATTTTGATTGCGACATTATTGGTGAATCTCTCATTAGGGTTTGTGTGGACCTAAATATGGGTATGGGGTTTCTCCAATGATTGTTATTGGAGGTTGACCTAGTTGGTTTCCTTTTGTATTTAAGTTGTATTTTGTTCATAGTTTATGGAAGATTTTGGGGGATCAGATTGGGAAGGCAGATCAGGTGTTGGATCTGAAAATCTGGATCATGAATGTTTGTGTTGCAGAAGATTTGTATTAGATCTTAATTCTATCTTTGTAATTGGCCATAACCGGGAAGGCCTTACAACCCAACATGTTGAATGTAATTGATATATATGAGCTAAATGTTGATTATTTTTCTGTGTATCTGGTTGTTTCTGCTGTTATGGTTATTTGCTGCAAGTTTGGATAATCCTTTAGTAGATCCTCCATCCTTGACTGCATTAGGTGGTATCAGAGCAAAATTTCTAGAGATTTGTGGAGCAAAGATGCCTTTGAAGAAAATTTGTGAGATCAAAAAGGAAGAACCTAAGGAGGAGTTCAGTCTTGAAGATTTCTGAGCTTTGCAGAAGCAAGTGCAAGATCTGTGAGAGGAGTTATAGAAGAAGAATGTATCTAGAGAAAATAGAAGTAATGCTGAGGAGTCTGATGAAGAAGATCATTTTGAAGAAGCTGAAGAAGATGTCAGAGATCCAGGAGAGGCTAGATTTCTGAGAGCTATGTCTAAAATTGGGAAAAGACCTAAGATTGAAGTTTCTACATTTGCTGGAAGCCTTAGGCCAAAAGAGTTGATCGATTGGATTAATGAGATGGATGAGTACTTTGAGTATGAAGAAGTGGAAGATCCTGATAGAGTTCGGTTTGCAAAGAAAAAACTGAAAGGTCATGCAAACATATGGTGGAGGTAAGTTCAATTGGAAAGAAATCAGAGAGGTAAAGATCAGATAGTCAGATGGAACAAAATGGTTGAAAAGTTGAAGAAGCAATTCATTCCAGTGGATTATGAATTGGAAATGTTCAAGAAGATGCAAGGTTTGAGGCAAGAAAATAAATCAGTGCAAGAGTATATTGAAGAGTTTTATAGGATTTTGATTAGGACTGAACATTCAGAAGTTGGCAAGGATAAAGTTGCTAGGTATATCTATGGCTTGAGACCTAGTATTCAAGAAGAGTTACTTACTATTCAGATGAAAACCATAGGAGATGCTTATCATATGGCATTGAAGATTGAGGAGAAGCTAAACAAGAAGTTTTAAGGTGGACATATTAATAGAAACTGAGGTGGTAAGGCTGATGACACAACTACTGAGAGTAAGGTAGTGGAAAACCCTAAATAGACAGAGGTGGGATCTAGTAGTATTCAAACCACTAAGGATTACAATTATGGGTATGGAAGAAGAGGAATAAGTGATTTCACTGGTACTTATTTTCAATGTGGTGAGAAGGGACATAGGGCCTAGTCATGTCCTCAAAAGAAGTTCACCCTGACTACGGAGGAAAATTCAGTGAACGCTGTAGAAGAAGGTGAAGTTATGATCACTAGAAGACTAGCTGCATGTATTAATGAACCAGTGCAGAGAAGAAATCTATTTCAAACCATATGTAAGTGCAAGGATAAGGTATGTAATGTCATAATTGATAGTGGTAGTTCTGAGAACTTTGTTTTAGAAGAGATGGTTAGTAAGTTAAATTCAGGAAGAAGAAAACATTCTAATCCCTATCAGATTAGTTGGATACAAGATGTGTCTAAGGTTAGGATTGAGGAGCAATGCCTTGTTAATTTTAAGATTGGATCTTATTATGATGAGATATTATGTGATGTGTTGCCTATGGATTCTTGTCACTTGTTGCTTAGTAGACCTTGGCAGTATGAAAGACATGTTATGTTTGATGGTCTTGCAAATACCTATGTGGTGAGGCAACGTGGATACAAGCATAAGTTGTTACCTTTGCAGGAAGCAGGGACTAATGGATGTCGAGTTATCAGATGTTGTCTGAATGTCAGTGACAAACATGAGGAGAAGAGAGTTGATTAACCTGTTCCAAGGGATGAAGGGAAGGAGAAAGAGAATGAATTCTCTGAAGAGTTTGTAGAAATTAAGAAATAGATGACATTTTTGGCTGGGATAGTGTAGCAGATGTTGACACTAGTGACACAAAGAGATATAGACAATGATGAGTTGATCAGTCAGCCAGATGAGAAGGTAATTCATCAAAACACTGATAGTATCAAAAGTGTCGAGGATGATCGAAGTCAACTACTATCAGTTGCAGGCAGAATATACGAGAGAAGTGAAAGACTAATGAATTTGTCGAATGAGACAATGGACAAAGTTAAGAAATCATGGAGTGAGGGGCAAGAAGAGATGTGGGTTAAGGACAAGTATGGGATACCTGTTCTGATTCCCTTAAGATGTTCATGACTCTTTGATGGGAACATCTTCTTTACCTGGGGCGTCTGATGCAGGAGCATTCTAGGACTCTTAGCAATCCTATGTAAAACAAAAATATATGTTTACTTTGAAGATTAGTAGTTTGGAGGAATCCTTAGTTGAGTACTCAGGTTTCCTATTTGTTCGGCGATCAGTGTTTACCGACGGGTTTTAGTATTGTTGTGATTTAGTGTTTACCGATAGATTTTGGTGTTGTTGTGATTTAGTGTTTACAAACAAATTTTGGTACTGCTTCAATTCTATGTTTATTGATGGTTTTTCTAATACTCAGGTATGCTTTGCCAACGGTTGCTGATTTTTAGTGATCCTCTTACTGAGTTGTTGATTTTTGGAAATGGATCTGGTGGCCGACTTTTGCATTTAATTTTGATTGCAACATTATTGGTAGATCTCCCATTAGGGTTTGTGTGGTCCTAAATCTGGGTCTGGGGTTTCTCCAATGATTTTTATTGGAGGTCGACCTAGTTGGTTTCCTTTTGTATATAAGTTGTATTTCTTTCATAGTTTAGGGAAGATTTTGGGGGGATCAGATTGGGAAGACAGATCAGGTGTTGGATTTAAGAATCTGGATCATGAATGTATGTGTTGCAAAAGATCTATATTAGATCTTAATTCTATCTTTATAATTGGTCATAACCAGGAAGGCCTTATAGCCCGACATGTTGAATGTAATTGATATTTGAGATGGTATATATGAGCTTAATGTTGATTATTTTTCTATGTATCTGGTTGTTTCCGCTGTTATGGTTATTTGCTGCAAGTTTGGATAATCCTTCATTAGATCCTCCATCCTTTACTACATCACAGACCACATGCAAAGTAGGAGGAAATATATGTAAGGTTATAATAGATTTTGGTTCAACTAAAAATTTGGTATCATTAGTGATGGTATAAAAATTGAAGTTGAGAAGAATTCCCCATCCATTCTCATACAAAATTTCTTGGCTTACTAAGGGAAAACAAACCTTGGTGGAGGAACAATCTTGGGTTGAATTTTAGATAGGTGCATATAGAGATTTTGATATTGTTTAAATGGATGTCTGCCATCTTCTTTTTGGAAGAACGTGAAAATATGACCTCAAAGCTCATCATGATGGAAAAAATAATATTTACTCTATCACCATAGATGGATAGGTGATTGAATTAATACCCCTACTTGATAACAATGAGGAACAAAGAGAGAAGGAGGTCAATATTATGATTGTAGAGGGAAAATACTTACTTAGGGTGATCAAGGAAGAAGGTACACCATGTTATGCATTGATACCAGTACCATTACAGGAAGAAGAACCCATTGCAGATGGAGGAGCAGAGAAAAAGAAGGTGACCATCCCTGAAGAGGTGAAGGAAATATTGAACAAATACAAGGAAATAGTTGTAGATGAGTTTCCAAAGACCCTACCACCAATGAGGGAGATAAGCCATTGCATTGAATTCATTCTTGGTGCCACCTTACTCAACAAATCTGCATACAAAATGACTCCGCAATATAATGAAGAAGTTACAAGGCAAGCCCAAGAACTTCTTGATTAGGGTTTGATAGGGAAGAGCTTGAGCCCTTGTGTAGTTCCAACAGTATTAGCACCAAAGAAGGAGGGAACATGGATACTATGCACTAATTCATGGGCCATCAACAAGATATCCATCAAGTACAGATTCCCTATGCCCAGAATAGAAGATTTGCTTGATTGTTTAGGCGGTGCGATATATTTTTCTAAGATTGATTTGAAAAGTGGCTATCACCAGATAAGAATTAGGGCATGTGATGAGTGGAAAACTGCTTTTAAAACCAATGAAGCTCTATATGAGTGGAGAGTAATTCCATTTGGGTTATATCTAATGCCCCTAGCACATTTATGAGACTCATGAATTAGGCGTTGAAAGAGTTCATTGGTAGGGTTGTGATAGTGTATCTTGATGACATTTTGGTGCTTAGAAAAATAAGAGAAGAGCACATAAAACATTTGGACATAGTTTTGAGGAGACTGAATGAGGACAAAATTGACGATAAACATGGAAAAGTGTGTGTATTTACAAGAATAACTGACTTATCTTGGTTTGTGATTTCTAAGGGGAATCTAAAAATGGATTCTGATAAAGTGAATGCCATTCTCACATGCCCATCTCCTATAACAATTGGTGATGTTCCATGGTATTGCTACCTTTTATTGGAAGTTTATTAGGAATTTCAGTCAGATTTGTGCTCTCATGTTAGAAACCATCAGAGGTAGATAAAGGTGAAAATTATCATGGACTACAGAGGAAGATGAGCATTTGACATGCTGAAACAAAAGGTATCACAACAACATGTTCTTACCTTATTTTATTTTAACAAAAAAATTAGATTCAATGTGATGCAATTCATTTCGCAATAGGTGCAATACTCAGCTAGGAAGGTAAACCAATTGCATTTTTTAGTGAAAAATTAAATGATGCTAAGAAGAAATATTCTTCCTATGGCTTAGAAATGTATGCATTGGTTCAAGCCCTAAAGAAGTGGATAAATTATTTGCTTCCAAAAGAATTTGTTGTGTATACAGATAACCAGGCATTAATTTTCCTAAACAGTCAGGAGAAATTTAGTCACATGCATATGAAATGGGTTGAATTAATCCAAGCCTAAATATTTAAAATTAAACACAAGAAAGGTGTTTCCAATAAAGTTGTTGATGCTCTTAGTAGGAGGACATTAACAATGTCTAAAATTCAGTTAGAAAGTGTGGGGATTGAATCACTAAAAGGTATGTATGTTGATGATGAAGACTTGAAAGACATATACAAGGTATGTTCTGATTTTGATAGTAGATATCATTTGCAATTTTATGATTATTTGATCCAAGATGGTCTTCTTTTCAAAGGGTGTCAATTGTGCATTCCCAAGTGCTCAATGAGGGATAATATAATCAAGGAGAAACACATTGGTTGCATGGGGGGAATTTTGGGTTAGACAAAACCCTTGAATTGGTAAGAAGGTTTTATCACTAGCCTAAATTGTAGGAAGATGTCAGAAAGTTTGTGGATTCATGTATGGTGTGTCAGAAAGCCAAAGGTTAAAAAATGAATGCAGGACTATATCAGCCACTACCCATTCCTGCCAAACCATGGGAAAGTGTGAGCATGGACTTTGTTATGGGTTTTCCAAGAACTCAAAAAGGATTTGATAGTGTTTTGTGGTTGTTGACATGTTTAGTAAGATAACACACTTATTTCCATGTAAGATTACAAGTGATACTTCTTATGTTGTGGATCTTTTCTTCAAAGAGGTGGTGAAAATACATGGACTTCCTTTAAACATTGTGTCCTATAGAGATGTGAAGTTTGTAGAATATTTTTGGAGGAAGCTAGGCACAAATTTTTCCTTTAGTTCAGCATATCACCACAATTAATTGATGGCCAAACATAAGTGGTCAATAGGACGTTGGGAAATTTGTTAAGATATCTCACCAAACAATACAGAGAAAAGTGGGATTCCATTCTTCCACAAGCTAAATATGCTTATAATAATTCTGTCAAAAGAAGTACAGGAAGAAGCCCATTTCAGATAGTGTATGGATTGAATCCAAGAGGGATATTGGGATTGAGAGACTTACCATCTGTTGGTGCTCAAATTGATAGATTGGATTTCCTATGGACTTGCCAACCCAATGTTGGAAAACCCGAGTGATTTGGCCAACTAACAAGTCACAACCAAGGCAAGGTTAGAACTTCTGCAATTCTTGCTCTGCAAAACCAAGGATGGTAGGCCTATACCTTGACTTATCCTTCAAGTTACAAGGATTTTTATAGCATATAAGAAACAGTTCAACCTTCTCTCTCAAGTATGGCAAGGAACTTGAAAGAAATCTAACAGAAAGCAATATATCGTGAACTGTAAACTGAAATACTTTAAGCAATTGAAAGAATGTTTAGTAAATGTGTATGTAATTTGAAATGAATAGATAGATAAGATAAACAAAACTATAAACAATGAACTGAATAACTATAATCTAAATAATGATTAGACTAGTGCCTTATTCTACCATGGGCAATAGAGTCAAGATCATTCCAATCTTATGTTCAACCTCAGAGACAATTTTACAAGAAAACTTATCACTTCAAAGGTGTTATGGAATGTACATGCAACCTAAAATAAATTTAGAGATATTTAAAATGGGTAATACTTCTTAGATGATAGACCAATTGACTAAGGCCTCAATCAATAGAATTTAACCATGCAAAATGAGAAAACCAATTGAAAGTATAGACTATGAATCAAATCAGGAAGCATGCACATCAAAATATCACTTTGAAGAAGTTCTATTGGTTTATCCGAGGGACTACTTGTAAAATGATAATGAAACTATTACACATGTGAAAGAAAAAGGACTTATCTTTATTGATTTTGAAACAATAGTACATCCAGGTCCATGTTATACTTGTTGATTAAAAACTATCCAAATATGTGAAA
>MU225545.1:1105673-1140286 GCA_018584345.1 Thuja plicata
TCTTTACATTTTACATTATGTATATATATGTGTTTGAGTGGCTTTCACACCTTTTTAGGGTGAAAAGACACAACTCTTATTACAAATTATTTTGAAAAAACAATAAACTAACTACCTAACTTTCGGATTTGGCTTTGGTCAAAAATCCAGAACACCTCATGAAAAGATAATATTTTTTTTGGAGATAGGAAATGTGATTTCCCGAACTGGGTCATTTTTAGATTTTTAAAATTTGACCATCTTTATCCTCTGCCAAAATCATCTTTGTAGCAGGTCTAAATTCCAAGATTTTCTGAAGGCTTCGATTAGTTAGTTCTATTTATTTGTGTCATAAAGCTTCCTTCCTTTGATATTTTTTTTATGGAGAAACATGCTTCTTGATAATGAATTGGGACTTCTAAATTATCAAAATTTAGGGTACCACCACCATCAAAGGAACATATAAGTGCTCATGGCAAATAATTTTCTACATGTATTAAAGAAGTTCATGATCAAGCTCGAAAGACATTGCAGAAGAACACAAAGAAGTATAAGGAGCAGGCTGATAAGAAAAAGAAAGATGTATAGTTTGATGTTGGTGATTTGGTATGGGAAAATCTAAAGAAAGAGAGGTTACCCAAATGGAAACATAACAAACTAATGATGAGGAAAGTTGGACCATGCAAAATTCTTAAGAAGTTTGGAAATAATGCCTATGAACTACAACTACCTTCAAACTTTGGTATATCTCTTATTTTTAATGTGGCAGACTTAACACCATTTAAATGTGATGTACATATAGGTGATTCATTACAAGTAATTGATCAAGAAGAAATTCTGAAGGACTTTCCACTCCAAGAACCACCAAAGCTTGAGAAGATCATAGATACCAAAGTTGTGAAGAAAACAAGGAACATAGTCTACAAGGAATACCTTGTTAAATGAAGAGACTCCATTAATCAGACGCAATATGGATGGATGAATATCAGATGAAGAAACATGGCACAACCTTGTAGGAACTCATCTCAAGTGGACTTGAGATTCAATCACCCGGGGAGTATGGTGCAAGAGCACCTCTGGAGACAATAGTCATGGAATGTCATGAGTCTAAAGAAATCTAAGTAGGAGTCAGTAAGGGTGTTTGTAATAAGGACCCAATTTTGTAAGGCCATTGACATGAGAAATAGACATAAGAATCACGGTTAAGCTGGTCAAAAGAGGTCCATGATAGGGTAGGATTGACTTTGTTATGTCCTTAGGGTGTTTTGGAATCAAAATGAACCAGTTGGTCAAGACCACAAAAAGCCTAGATGCATTCTGAACATATTTGTAAAGTTTGCACTATCGACATAACTTACCTTGATGAAGCCATCGAGAATCGACATGACTAAAAACATGCTATCCCGACGAACTGAGGATCGGTGTGTGTTACCCCGATGAAGCCATCGGGAATCGACATGACTCAAAAAATGTTATCCCGATGAACCTGTGTTACTCTGATGAAGTGATAGGGGATCGAAAAGTCTAGAAATGTGCTAACCCGATGCCTGATGAAGCCATCAGGAGTCAGTGCAAATGGGATTCTATTTAGCCGATGAAGAGATGATGTATTCAGGTTGACCTACACCAATGTGTATATTCATCTCCTGTAATGGTCGCCAATATTTGGAATTCTGCTTCAAGCATTAGCAAGAAGCATGTGGATACACCAGGGGGAAGGTGACAAGTATTGAAATAGTTTGTAATAGCTGGTAACAAGTGAGAACAATGTGGAACAAATGATCTGATGAAATGTAAGCAAACTAGTGAAAGAAGGCAATACAATTTTTTTGATTTTTCCTTCATTTGTTTACTCTATATTTTATATATGTGAATAGGTGTTTATTATTTTACATTAGGATATAATTAATTAGAGTTTCTATAAGTTCCAAGGTATTTTTAGGGAATCAAACAGTCTGTTAGTGTCTGGTTGGAACCACCTGAAAAGAAGGGTTCGGTCTATCATGTCTCTGGCTTGAGTTTCTACCATTGGAGCACCATGACCATTGTTGAAATGAAATCAAAGACAGTGTGCAATAAAGTTCCCTACAGGAGAAACTTCTTTTTTGGATTTGCCTACAAGCACTAGCCAGACATCCGTATGTGATCGACTTTGTTAAGACATTGGAGATTGCATAGATGCAACAGGGGATTGGTATGGATAATGTCACACAAATGTTGTGTGAGGTTAGGAACATGATGAATGAGTCTTAAGTCATCTTGAAACAAATAGTTCAACTTGGATTGACCTTAGTAGTGTGGGTGTGGGAGGAAAACACCTAGTTTATCGCTTGGCTCTACATCAACTATGATCAAACTTCTCAAGGGTAGAACTAAAAAGATAAATAAACGGGTGGAGGAGGAAGCTCAACACTAGGATCATAAACAACATGGTTCAAATGACCAAAATTTTTCTCATAGACATGATTCACCATTTATGAAAGGGTGTGAACGTCAACTAAAGGGGCAACATAGTCAAAAGAAAAATGAGAAAAATAGTACAATCGTGATACATGACTCACCACACTTGTAGCAATGACATATCTAATTTTTATATCTCTAATGTAAACATAATCAGGAGTGAACTCAACTATCTTACCTTGTACCCCGTGAGTAATTTGATAAACTAAAAGGAGATTAGTGGTCAAGGACGGTACACAAAGAACATCATTAAATGATCCCTCACCATATTAATAGATCATTTCTCATAAAACTTCATATATGTATTGTTATCAATCAAAATATTAGGTGAAAAACAAGGCTCAAAAGAAGAGAAAATATCCATAGAAGATGCTATATGATGAGATGCACTTGAACCTAGAATCTATATCTAATTTTCAAGAGCAGTGGAGGCTAAGAGTGTTTTACCTTTCTTTTCATTAACAAATTTTGTGTTTCCTAATTATGAAGATGAAGACGTTGTCGATTAAGAAGCTAAAGAAGAAGAAGGAGACACTAATGAGGGTAGTGAGATGTGGTGCTTTTGAAGAAGGTGTATAAGCTCATCAATATTCTTATTATAATTGTAGACATCTAAAATTGGCTCAGTCTTGCAAGTTCACATTAATTACTCATATTAATTAAATAATTATTTAATTAATCATCTTAAATTCTTCTAAACTTAATCTTGTCATCATTTAATAATCTCCTCAATAGTAATTAAATAATTAATATTGTTTGATTAATTAACCTTAATTAAGTAGTCTTTACTATTTAATTAAATTTCATTTCTAAAGTTCTCTAGTTTAAATAATTATTCTTATTTATTTAAATTAACTAATTAATTCCTCCAAATTAAATTAATTTCATCTCGATTTCTATTTAATTTCATTCTAATTTCTAATTAATTTAATTTAAATTCATATTTCTCAAAAATTAAATTTTTTTCAATTTAAATCTTTAAATCTCTCCAAATCTCAAAAATCAAACTTGTGAGTTCACCAATTTTCTAAAAATTCAAAAATTATTTTAAATAAAAAAATATTTCTTTTCTCAAAATTGCATTTCGGAAATTAATATCTTTCAAAATCAGGAAAATCTTCTTATCCTCATCTTCTGTCATGTTTCCTAAATGAACTCTCTACTTTTGAGTTCTAATTGTAAATAAAGCTTCATCTTTGGAAGGTTACCCAAAATCTCCTAGTTCCTAATTATCTCAGCCACTCATTCTAATTTTCTCAATTCAATTTCAACCATTCATCTGATTTTGATATCTATAAAAATCCCTTCATTCTCATTTCAAGGACCCCAATTTATGAATATCTATTAATATATGTAGGTTTTATAACTTATGCAATTAGTTATCATAGTTTTTAATTCTCGAATCTTTGAGTCGAAGTGTTGCTAGAATCAACGTTGAGCATAATCCATTTACTTCCCCGGAGTGCAGAGAAGCAATAGAAGGAATCAAGTTGAGTGTGGGTAACCGTATTTGTTTGATTGTTTCATTATTTTTTAGTTATTCATATATCCATGCTTGTCTTTTATTGTTTTGTATGGCTATTAATTATTAGCAGTTTATTTGTTTGAATATAGTGCTACTAATAATTTTCTTGAGTTTTGCAGATTTTCCCTACATACATTTGGTGAACCTGACGTGAACCTATGGCCCAAGAAGTTCTTGAAGATGACTTAAAGTTTGTTTTCGGTCTCGATCGTACGACTGAGTTTTTTAAAATTTTCATCATTTTTAAGTATTTCACAATTGCTAATCTAATTTTTCAATTGTTAGTTTAATACAACAATTGTATGCTCTCATTTTTGCATTCAACTATGTATTTTGTCGCAATTGATTTCAGTTTTCACAATCGATAGAGCATTTTACTGCAATTGCTACCTCTATTTGCTGCATTTGCAACCTCTATTTGCTGCATTTGCAAGAACTCTACCGCAATTAACTATTTATTTTGCCACATCTGCAAGCTTTCTATTTCGCAATTGCAGGATCATCACCGCAATTGTCTCTTATTGTTTTACAATATATTTCTGATAGAGAACTAACATGTAGTCAAAATTTTGGGTTTTTTTTGTATGTTTTCCTAATTTTGCAGGAAATTTTGATGTCAAAAGCGAAGAAGTTTGTCAGGCAAACCCCAGGCTTTGGATCTAGCAAACAAATGAAAAGAAGGATTACTCACCATCAGTGACAAGAAAGGGTTGTTGAATCAATTAGAAGGGAGGAAGAAAGAGAATCTATCAATCTAGAGCTTTCAAAATAAATATGAATACCCTTCGTCAACCTAGTTTCTAGATTAGAGGTTTTCTTGACTACTAATCACTGCTCTTTAGCTAGTGGCTTTACTAGGAGAAAAAATGTTTCTTAAAGACCCCCATGTGCCAAACGCTTTCTAGGAAATTCTAACAAATTGTATGTAGGTCGGGGGAGGTCTTAAAAAAAAACTTGCTTTCAATTTCTTATTGCTTTCTCTATGTTCTTGTTAGCTTAGGCACACTTCAGTTTTGAGCTTTAAAATGAACACGTGCTTTCCATACACACTTCAATTGGTGCATTAATAATTGAATATTTGTCTTGTGTTTCTGACATGCTTATGCATGCGTAGAGCGATCCTAATATTAACATACATTATGCTCTCCCTTGGCTTTCATGGTCCTAGGTGCAAGAGAAAAGTGTTAGTGACACTCGATTTTCATTTTTTAGAGGATCTACCTCCCGAGTGCTTTAACATAGCGAGTGAGATGAGATTTATCCAAGTGGTAACAACCTAAGGCCAAGCTCCTCTCAGCCGCTATATAAAATGAGTTGGAATTAACATTTTCCACTACATGTGCTAATAGCTTACCCATGCCAAGTTCCCCAGTACCTGTATTGTATAGGAAGGAAGCCTCCTAGTAATGTGGAGAGAACATGCATGGATGCCTGAATGAGAGCCCTTACTATGAACCAAATTGTTTTAGCAACTAGAAATCCATCTAATTGCTGATATAGAAGGTCAGAGATGAACTAATATGCCCCACATACTTGTAGTACATAGTAGAGATATCAATTCCTTGAAAGTGATGCCCCTTGGAATTTGAAGTCCGGTGTGCCTGAGAAGTGAGTGCATTGTATGGAGGAGCCCATGCCTCCAGAATTCTAGGTTGTCAGCTTTGAATAAGTGCAGCTATATTTTTATCAAAGTGGAGATTCATCAGTATTGTCCTTTCCAATCATAGGATTGTGAACTTTTTCTTGATACTTTAGTATACAAAAACTCGGTGATTTTTTGTGTGTGTTTTTTTCAAAACAATATCTTACAAAAATGAACTTTTTTATTAAAACATGCTAGTGTCCTAGGAATTCAAAAACCTATTGTTCAAACTCAAAATTTCAAATAGATTAATAGACCCGAAACTGTTCTTCCAAAATCTTCAAAGTGTTCAAATATGGTCGCTATAATATGCAAATTACCAAAAAATTCTCTGAAATCTGTCAAATCTGTAAACTTTCTCAAACTATCGCAATTACTTGTGCATTGTTGTATTTGCTATTTTATTACTGCATTTGAACCTATAGTTTTCCACAACTAATATTGTGTTTTACTGTAATTGCATGCACTCTTTCGCAATTGACCTATCATATGGTTGCATTTGATTACTCTATTTACCGCAATTACCTATGCATTGTCACAATCGACCTATCATTTTGTCACACTTGTCTGTGTACTCAACTGCAATTGATATTGTGCATGGTTGTAACTTCCTGATAAGTCTATTCTTCAAATTTATTTACTTTACCAGAATCCTCTATTTTATTTGATCTATTCTCTCAGTGTGTAACCTTCAGAACCTCTATTGTTTAAATATTCTATTCAATTCATACCCAAATTTGCAACAGAAATATCATGAAATTTTAAACACTTAAGAAATCTCTCTTTCGAGTCTAAGTTATTATTTATGATTGTTAATTCGACATGTGAGATTAGATCCTTGTTGATCTCCATATCTTAGTCTTATCAAACAATCTATATGGATTGATGCTTCATCTAAAGCAAGATTCAGATCCTATCATACTATTTTCACTTTGAGATCAAGAAGAGTTGAGTTCTATCCCTAAATTTATCATTTCTAGATAAGAACTAGGAATTATTAGAAAAGTTTCCCCCTTTTGTGTTTACATCAATCATATCTTGTCATTCAAACTAGTAGTAAGATGTCTCTTTCAATGTATATATTTGGTCATAGACCCATCACCAAATCACAGACTAGGAACCACCCAGATGATTCATTTATCAACCCATTCCCTCCATGGGAAGAAGAAAAAGAACCCAATCCTTATGATCACATAGATCCTTTCTTGTATTCTAAAAAATTCCCCTAAACAATAGAATGACCTCCATGATCATCCATGTTTCAAAACATAACTGAGGAAGAACTAGGAGACACTAAAAAAGATGAGTAATCTTCCTCGGTGGTAGATATTGTAGTAGAATGAAATTCCCAAAAGTACCTAGCTATGTTGTTAGAAAAAGGAGTGAAACTTCCTCCTGGATTTGATGTGTCCACCATATGGCCTGAAAACCCATTAGAAGGCCCTAACCCAACACAAGCTACAATATCCCAAAACACATCTTCTCCCGAGTTCTCACAATCAATTTCATCTTCTACTAAAACATCTACACAAGGTATTTCCTCTTCTATATGGGGTCTATACCAAGGAGAAATGATATCCCAAGTCATCCCAACCAGTCAAAACAAAACAACTTCTTAAATCAATTCTTCTACTATAGCTAACTCTTCCCAAGTTGTGTCTTCAAGTGTTGTCACTTCAAGTGCCCAAATATAATCATCAACACAAAAACATCATTAAAAACCATTTGTTAATACCCAAATGAAAGAATCATTCCCAACTAGATTTGGATCATGGCCAACACAAAGACAAATAGGATCAATCTTTGTCGGTCCTACTTTTAGCCAAACCTCACCATGAGTTAGATCTTAGTTTCAACAACCCCAATATGAGCCATCCCAAAATCAAAACTTGTCAATTTTCCAATAAATAGTACCACCAAAAAATCAAAATCAGCCCTTTAATAGATCATATGTGCTTGCACCACAACTGCAATGACCAAGACAAACTCATGTATCTTCTACTAGACAAAAACCAAATGTTGGAAACTTGCCATAGTCACAAGTTGATATCCTTACAAAAAAAATGAAAAACATGCAGACTCGACTGTAAGATCTCCAAAACCAAGGTCAGAAAAAGTCATACACCGTAGAGAACTTGTACCCATATCCTTTTGATCATTCAATCTACATGCCTCTGTTCTTTGCACACTTTACAATATCTAATTTCGATAAGTATCGAGGCAAGACCAACCCCATTAAACACATCATGTAATTATTTGCAAGTTGCATAGAGGTTTCCCATGATGATGTTGGACGATTTTGATCATGTTAGAGTTTGGTTTTTTGGTGTGTTGACATTAATGTTTTTTCATTAATGTCAACATACTGGTTATTGTTGCAGATAGTGTGTTTAGTGTGTTTGGTGAAGAAGATTTCAGTTGTTTAGGTTTAATATTGAATACATTGAGTTTCAAATAAAAGGTATTGTTTAATGGTGTCTATAGTTGGTCTACAGAGGTTTGTAGATGTTGGGATGAAAATTTGAGTGAGGTTTGACCGAGTTGTTCATTGTTGCTATTACAATGTTCCTGTGTACAAAGGTTGAGTATTTAGATTAATACATCTTGTATTTTATGTTTCAGAGGTTGCAAAGATGGTGGTTACATGGTGCCTTGGAATTGTGTTCACAACTAGTGTTGTTCATGATTCAGAGTACGGAAAGCTATCTTTTGTTCTGGCAATTTTTGGTATTTTAGTGTTCCCGTTGATCAAAGATGAAGATGAGTTTGGATTTTGTTATGAATGGTATTCATGGTGATTTTTGGTGTTCTTGGATCGTGCTATTGGATTTCATTGTTTGAAGTGATCAGATTTGTTGTTTTGGGTAGTGTGTTGGTGTTCATTTAGGTCTTAGCCGACTTGATGGAGTAATGTGTTATGATTCTTGATGTTTTTTTGGTGATAGTGTCTGTGATTGGAGATTTGGGTCCTATCTAAGTCTCAATAGAATTGATTTGGATTGGTTTGGAGATTGAGCTTATTATTTACATATTTTATTGTAATATGTCTAGTCGACCTAGTGATTGATTATTCTTTGTAATCAGTATAAATCAGAGATCATTTTGTAATTGTTGAGAGAGAGAGAGATGTGGTAGTATGCAATTTTAAGGAGAGTTTTGGTTTCTTGTGTTTTCATTTAAGGCAGAGTTTGTACTTCATTAGAACTATATTGGCATTAGAAATGGTTTTTTTCAGTTTTACTGTAATGGGCTGTATGTCCACCCTATTGTAATTAAAGATAGATCGATGAACCCGATTGAGGGCCAGATGTATGATTGTATTGTGAGGAGTGAGATTTGGGTAGTGTACCTACATATTAGTTTTTAAGCCTGTGGTTTCTTGTGCATCCTTTGTTCTCTATTTTTCTCTTCACCGGGCAGTACTTTTAACATAGTACATTCATCTTGTGGGTTTGATTCCCACTAGGGTTTTCCCTTTATCGGGTTTCCTTGAGAAAAAATCTCGGCGTTCTACGTTATGTGTTGTGGATCTTACATCTACTATTTATCTTTCAGATCTAGTTGGACAAAGTGTAATTAAAGTTATAAGGTGTGTACAACTGATTCACCCCCCTCTCAGTTTTGCTTTCCTGCTGTTGGGCCTAACAATTGGTATTAGAGTTGAGTCCTTTTGAAGAAGCTTGACTATTTAAAGGAGATCTGCCATGGCAAGTATAAGAAAGGAGAGTTCAAATTTCAATGGAAACAACTATATGATTTGGAAGGATTAGATGACTACCTACTTGATATGCATGGGAACATAAGATGACACTGATAGCTTACTGGGAAGCCATATATTATCTGAATGATCTAAAAAATGCTATTGCAGATGAAAAAAATAAATTCAAGGAGAACATGTTAGCAAGAGAGACCTTGATCAATGCCTTATCTGATTCAAAATATTCTCACATTTATGGATTAAGGACTGCACATGAGGTATGGAAGAAATTAGAATCTATTTATGAAGGTGATACATATGTTAAGCAAGCTAAGTTGCAGGGATTGAAAACAAAATATGAAGATATGAAGATGAGTGAAGGTGAAACTACCTCAATTAATTTGCACAGAGTGAATGATCTAGTTTGTGCAATCTATGTGTGTGTGAATATTGCACCTGTAAAGTTGCAAAACAACACTTCAATATTTCATTACATCAATGGTTAACAACATCAAATTTAATTGGAAAGCCTAAAGAAACCAAAGAAATCAACATATTGCTTCCTATTTAGAAAGAGTATGATCTAATTATGAATTTTCTCTTAGATTAGGCATTAGATTAGTGACAATTTAGTTCTAAAATGGAATATTCAAATGTAAATAAAGCTATTTAGTATGTAATTCAATCCTAAAACATGATATTCTAGGTTGATTGATCCATTAAGCATAAATAAATTTTCTCCAATGAGCTATCAAAGCATGAAATCAATTTGGCAGCATAAGAGTAAATTTGAATTCTAAAATCAAGACCCCCTTGAGCTCAAAATTCAGCCCTTTTATGGAGGAGAAGGAGAAATTGAGGGCTGAGATCAACCCATGAGGAGAGGTGAGGATTGAAACTTAGTTGATCCATGTGAGTGATCGATGTGAGTGAACTCTCATTGGTCCATGGATTGACTTTTCATGTGCAAGTGGTGAGTTGTAATTGAGAGTATATATTAATTGCCTTTTAATTAATTACTTTAGCCAAATAATTTAATGAGATTAATTTGATCAAATAGGCCAAGGTAATTAATGTGAGGTAGTGATAAATCACTCTGATTTGAGGGATTATCTTCATTTTGATGAATTATGCCAATAATCAGATAGTTGGATTGACATAATTGAGGGTATGATCAGATTTAGGGAAAACATGGTCCCTGGTTAGAGTAGACCAATTTAGGGTGTTTCCAATTTCCACTCTTTGAATTGATGTGCAAGAAGCGCATTGATTCAAAGAATGTTTGATGTTGACTTCAAATTTTTTTAAGAATTCCAAACTTAATTGAATGAAATTTAGCTGATAACGCCAGTCTCAAACTTGATGGAAATAATACTAATAGTATCAACTTAGAACTTGATCAAATGAAGGTCAATTTAATATTAATCTAGAGATATCAATTCTAAACTTTATTGAAATAGAATTGATCATACTGAATCTGAACTTGATCGAACGAAGGTCTGTAAGAACCTACTAAGAGCTTAGAGATATCAATTCTGAACTTGGTTGAACTAGAATTGATAATACTGACTCTGAACTTGATTGAACGAAGGTCAGTACGAAGCTACTAAGAGCTTGATAAATGATCTGAGCGATTATAGGCATATATATCTGACTTATTTTGTGTTGAATCCTTTTATCCAACAGTCCCAACTTGATCGAAGAAAACTGCCATGCCCCTATTGATTTGATGATGAAGTCAGCTTTTCTTTTGAACAAAAAATTGATTGATTTTAGGTGTGATCATACCCCCTCGGGAACAAAATTGAAGGAAATAGTAATGAAATCCCTATGTAGGAATGCAAATATCCATGATAGATCAATAGAAAACTCTATTGGACCAATAAGAAGCAATTATAATATGCGTTGGAGCGAAAATGTGTTTAAGAGAAAACACAATTTTACCAAGTTGACTACTTTGAAATGTACTTTTGAGAAAGATAAAATGATATCTGACCAAGATTTTAAATATGTGATGTGCAGTTGTTGATAAAGAACCTTGAAAACTATTGTGTAAAGCTTGTGAATCATTTTCTGCATGTATAGATCATTTCTGTATTTATTGGAGACCATCACAAAATGAGTAATGCACTGTGGTTTATGTTGTCTTCTTGTGATAGATTGGAGAAGGAACACATAGAGTAATGTTATCCTACTTAGGGCTATGAAGCTTCTGTTTAGCCCAAAAAGGTCAATATAAGCCTCAAAAATGACTTTTTACCCACTCATTTTCACTTTTATCCTTTACAATTTTCTGAGCTCTGGAGAGAAGATGGTGGTCCCCGTCAAGAGGCATCGATTCAAGCTTGTGTGTCATCACGAGTGGCCGATACATTACACACCCCTGGTGAGTACATCAAGACCTTTATTGTTACACTTTCTATTTGAATTTTTGAATTGTTTTATAGTAGTTAGAGTCAATCAAAATTTAGATCGCATCCGGGGTTCCAGATCACATCTAGTTAATCCCGTGTCACATTAGGTAAATGAAAAATTTATAGATCATTGTGTGTGTGTGTGTGTGAGAGAGAGAGAGAGAGAGAGAGAGAGAGAGAGAGAGAGAGAGAGAGAGAGAGAGAGAGAGAGAGAGAGAGAGAGAGAGAGAGAGAGAGTAGTTGAGGGCTCAGATCACTACTTTGGAGACACTCTTAGCAGATAGGGATAGGTTGAGGGCTCAGATCACTACTTTGGAGACACTCTTAGCAGATAGGGATAGGTAGTTGGATTTTATGAGATCTTAGAGAGACGTTCAGGCTCGCACTATCGTACATCAGGGACAGAGGACAACCTATTATTTTGCTTTATATTGTGTAGTTGTTCCTCATCCTCAGAGAACACCATTGTATTATTTTATAACGCAATAGTCAGAGGGAGCCATGCCATTCCCAACTCCTCCATGAGCAGATGCACCACATCCTCCTCCTCATGATCAAGCTGACCATGGGAGTTAGTCTTGATAGCATTGATCATTGATGATTTTGTATATTGATCCTTTTGTGATAATTTATTTTACCCTAGATATTTGATACATTTGTTGTATATTTTGATCTTGATCTTCTGATGCTGTTTAGAAATTCACATTTTTGATCTGATATCCACCAATATATATGAGATGACATCTTTTGATTCTGATATGTGTTCATTGTTTTCCTTTTTATAGCTGTTGTATGTGATAGATGATTATATTGACTCATAGTTGATGATGTACTTGGTCTTTGTGATGATTTGGATTATATTCATGTGAGGACATCATTTATGCTCTTTACTTTTCAATGATATATAGATGTGTTAAATGATTCTATGTGAATATGCAGATGTACATTTTTGAAATTTTCTTTATGCAAATATATGTATGTATGCACGTAGGAGGTAGAAATGCAACACCTGGATGATTAATGTTTTTTATTTTTTGATTATGAATGCAAAATGGTTATACTATGAATATGCAATGACAAGAATATATATATCAGTAAATAGGGGAAGTAGTCAAACTTGGATTTGAATGAAACAAGAAATCATTTTGAGCTCCAGTACTTATGCTGCCAAATGAATCATGCAAACTTAAATGCAACTAAATGCAAACCTCTAGGACTGTCACTAATCTTTTTACACTAGCATTTTATCATCATAGAGTGTTTGTGTAACAAACATCATCGGTTAGTACAACTATCACTAATACCATGTAAGCATCATGAAAATATGAATACTACCTTAATTGGATGCAATGTCAAAAATAAATCAAAGCATCAAGGCATAGAGGATAGGATGACTTGTCAGTTATCTCCTTTTGATTTAAGAATCATCTTCTATTCGTGTGTAATATAAGATATGTAACCCGCAATGACCCTTAATATCCATATCCTTGGGTACATAATATGTGTACACCTTACTTAAGAAGTTGATTAGAAATAGATAAGGAAATTGATTCAACCTTACCATAGCTTACACATAAAAAGGATCGAGATATATGCGGCTATCCACTCATGTTAGAAGATATTATCATAAAAATCCAAATTAGGTGAAGTTTTTAGGATCATTGAAGCAATCACCATGCACAGAAAACCAAGAAAACATTATGCCCCCTGTCCTTGCAAATCTTTGTCATTTAATAGACATCATGGAGTAACTCGGTAGATAAACAAGCAACAATTGATAATTAGACAAAGAAAATTCATAACCACTCATATACCCCTAGTTTGAAACATCGTTGGAACATTAAAAGAGTCATAATCAAATCAAGATCAGTCAATATGTGTTTATGTGGTGTTTAGGAACAAATTTGATTCATCATTCAATTATAGCAAAGAAATCATCAATTGAAGCTTGAATTTTAGCAATATATATCCGTGTCTGAGTCAGTGATATAAAAAATATCAGTAATTGCAATCCAATAGAGTGTTGAGAAACACTGTTTGATTAAAGTGTTGAGAAACACTAGTACGGTGTCTATTAAAGGTAGGTGGTGTTTAAGAAACACTAGTATGATGTCTATTAAAGGTAGGTGGTGTTTAAGAAACACCTTTGTTTATGATATTAATAATGATGTTTTGTGAGAGTATTAAGAAATACTATTTTATGTCAGTGGAAAACTTTCCTAGACAAGGACCTAGGATGACAAAGCAATCAACAACCTCTGACTGACAGAACCAAGTTGACTGCTGAAATTGCTAGGACACATGCACCCAGTGAAGTATGACTATCCTAAGACTCAAATATAGACAAATTCCAGGCAAGGAAAATAAATTCTTGAAGGGTTCAAGTCCAGCTAATGTCAAGAAAATGACCATGAAGCGAATGTGCAAGTGTTGCATTAATAGATGGAGCACTGAGTACAAGTGATGCATGTTTGCCAGGTTTTTACCACTTGGAAAATTTCTATTTTTGCTACCAAGAAGCCTATTTGCCAGGTTTTTGCCAATACACTTTTTCTTGTTTTTCAAATTTTTTATATTTTTCAAAATTTTCTTTTTTTTTTAGTATCGAGGTGTCTGTTTGCGAGGTTTTCACCTAGAATACTTTTTTTAGGACTGTTTCCATTATTTTTATTTTTTCTCCTTTTCACTATTTTTGGCTTTCTTTAAGATCAATTTCCACTATTTTTGGTATTTTCTCAGGATCAATTTTGCTGTACAAGCCCTTTAGCTAGATGTCAAGCATAAAATTGTTTCAAGTGTAAGTATTGATAGGATTAGGAAGTACATCTCCTTCAGGTGTAGCTAACTGATAAGCTCCCATCCCAAAAGTTGTTGTGATAACAAAAGGCCCCAGCCAATTGGGTTCAAACTTGCCTTTTTGTTCTCTATTTGGTTGATTCTTAGGATTCTCTCTGAGAACGAGATCTCCCACTTGAAACTATCTTGGCTTTACAATCTTGTTGTAACCTTTTGACATCCTTTTCTAATAGAATTTTAGGTGATTGAACACTTGCTTTCTGTGCTCATCCAACATCTCTAATTCTTGCACCCTATCTATGCGGTATTGTTTGTCTGTGACAAGACCTTTGATGGATACTCACAAAGAAGGGATTTCTACTTCAATTAGTAATACTGCCTCTATGCCATAAACAAGAGAAAATGGCGTGGCTCCTATTGGTGTTTTGATGCTTTTCATGTAAGCCTATAGTGCTGGGTTCAATTGTAAATGCTACTCTCTGCCAGATTTACGCACAGTTCTATGTAGGATTTTTAGAATGTTCTTGTTTGAAGCTTCAAATTGTCCATTACCTTGAGGATAATAGATAGAGGAACAATGCGGAGTGATTTGAAATTGTGTACAAAGGTCATAAAAGTCTTGGTTCTTGAACTGCCCTCTATTGTTTGTTATAACAGATGAGGGTACCCCGTACCTACAGATGATGTAGTTCAAGATGAACATAGCTACTTGTTTTCCAGTGGCTTTGATTAGCGATATTGCTTCGACCCACTTTGTGAAATACTTCATGGTCATGATGATGTATTTATGTCCATTTAAAGAATTGGGATAGATCTGTCCAACAAGATCAAAGGCCCATTGCTAGAATGGCCAATGTGTAATAAATGGTATGAGCTCCCTGGCTAGAGCATGGATGATATTTCCATGTGTTTGGCATTTTTGACATGTTTTGGCATATTGAACTACATATTTCTCCATTATAGGCAAACAATACCTGACCCTTAGAAGTTTCTTAGCTAATGAAAAACCGTTCAAATGAGATCCACACACACCTTCATGGACCTCTTTTAATGCACGATCAGACTCTTCTTGTTCTAAACATCTAAGTAGCATTCCATAAAGACCACATCTATATAAGTTGGTAGTGATGAGTACATAACATGATGTTTTCCTAATTAAGACTCATTTTTCATTTCTGGATAGGCCATTGGGTAAGGTTTGATTCGTAAGATAGGCATTTATATTGGTATACCTAGATTGGTTTTGGACATTTTGGGAACAAATAACTTGGGACTCAGGTGCATAAAATATAGGAAAGGATAGCTCTTCCACCAATAAGTCATAGAAAAATTGATGTTCCTCTAGTTGTACCATGGATACTAGCACTGCCATTGTGTCTGCCACTCTATTTTCTGTTCTTGAAATTTGTTGAAATGTGATAAACACAAAGTAATTCTTCCAATCCCCTATCATCTGCTTATAGGGAATAAAATTCTCATATTTTTTTTTGTTATTATCCATTTACTTGATTGATGATGAGTTGAGAGTCACCATATATATGTAACTCTATGATTTTCCTTTCAATGGATAGCTTGAGACCATTTACCAATGCTTTATATTCTGAGATGTTGTTGGTGCATGGAAACATCATTTTGTATGCCTTAAGTATCTTGTAACCTTGAGGAGCGATAAAAATACCCCTACTCTAGATCCTTGTTGTGTAAAAGAACCATCAAAGTACATTTTCCATGGATGTTCTATTAAGTGAATTATTGTCTCATCTAAAAACTCTATTTTCAATGGTGTTACATCCTGCAATGGTGAATCAACTAGTTGATCATCTAGCACTTGTTCTTTAATGGCCTTTCTATCTACATAATCTATATAAAATTCACTGAGTATTAAGACCCATTTGTTAGCCTTCTTGTTAATGTTGTCTTACTCAGGAGGTACTTGAGAGGATCAATCTTTGCAATGAGTTTCACTGTATGTGAAAGCATGTAGTGTCTCAGCTTTTGGGATGCAAAAACAACTGCAAGACAAGCCTTTTCAATTATACTATAGTCAAGTTCATAGGATACCAATGTCTTGTTGATATAATAAATTTCTCTTTCTTTCTTGGTATCATCCTCTTGTGCTAGCAATAATCCAAGTGATGTAGTCATAGCTGAAATATAGAGCAACAATGGCTTTCCATGATTAGGTTCCTTTAAGATAGGAGGATTGGCTAGATAATATTTTAATTCCTTAAAGTTTCTTTCACAGTGTTTATCCCATTTGAAAGTCACTCCTTTATGTAACAATTTCGTGAAAGGTTGCGCTCTATCTGCTAGTTGAGACATGAATCTTCTAACTGACTGGAGTCTTCCTTGGAGATTCCTCATTTGAATTATGTTACAAGGGGTTGGCATTTCCATTATTGCTTTCACTTTTTTTGGGTCTACCTCAATTCCTTTTTCTGATACAATGAATCCTAAGAGATTTCCTAATTGGACCCCAAATGCGCACTTCTTTGGATTGAGCCTTAATTGAATTTTTTCCATTCTATCTAGTGTCTATCTCAAGTCTTCAATGTGAGTTGTTCTGATCTTTGACTTGGCTAAGGTATCATCCATATAATCCTCCATGTTCTTATGTATCATGTCATGGAATATTGTTGTCATATCTTCTTGATATGTGGCTCCGATATTCTTTAGCACAAATGGCATTACATTCCAGAAAAATTTTCCCCATGCACATGTAAATTTTGTCTTTTCTTTGTCTTTAGGGGTGATATTTATTTGGTTTTAGCCCAAAAAACCATCCATGAGTTAATATATTTTATATCCCACCACGAGGTCTATAATTAAATCAATGTTCGGCAGTGGGAAGTCATCTTTAGGACAAGATTTGTTTAGATCCCTGAAGTCTGTGAAAATTTTGATAGACTTGTCAACTTTAGAATTTGGGACTATATTAGAAATCCATCTTACATAAGTAATGACCCTTATGAATCCAACTTTTAAGAGTTTTTCTAGCTCTATTTTTACCAACAATTCTACATGTGGATGCATCTTTCTTAATTTTTGCTTGAAAAGTTTTATCCTGGGAGATATAGATAAGTGGTGCATTATTAATTCAAGGTCTAATCCAGGCATATCATAATAAGACCATGAAAATTTGATGTTTTTCTCTTTAAGGAACTCAGTGAACTATGCCTTTTCTTCCTCTGATAAAGATTGTGCAAGATGGACAAATTGAGGAATTTCAGTTGTTCCTAGATTGACTGGTTGTGTTGGTTCTATTAGTATTGAAGATATTTCTTGGAAGTGATTGGGGGAGAATATTAAGAATCTCATCCTTTGGTGCCTCTGAGAGGTTTTCACCATTAGATACATCTTTTATTTTTACTTTTTAAGAATCTGATACTACCACAATGTGGTTTTCACCATCAGTTCTTTTTTTTGTTTATTCTTCAAGTTTTGACTAAGAAAATTGATATTCTCCTCTGTCATATTCGTGCTCCTTGCACTAGTGGAAGATGGATATGGTTCAAAAGCATTTATATAGTAGGCTAAAGTGTATTCATTAGGAAAGTTCATTATAGGGGTGGGTTCTGACTTGGTCCAATCAATCAATTCAGAGTTTACCAAGGATAGTGATTTAGAGGATTCTAAGGACAACACCGCATTAGTGTCAAGACTATTAACTGATAAGACAAGTTCTGTTAAGTTAGATTTTATAGTGTTTAGATCATTAAGAGTCAGATAGTCATTATTAGTGTCATTTTTAGTGTTATGCAGACCTAACTCTAGCGACCTAACATTGGAGCTTTCTCCTTATTCTCTTATCACATTGGAACTCGTGCTTTGTAGTATCCTTTGGTCACTTCTGGTCTTATTAAGATGCCAATGTCTGCATCAATTATGCTTGGAAACACTACATTAATTAATTTTGTGTATAGGTCTATAATATGGGTAGTGCTAGAAGCTTGTCCTCTTTCATGTCAAGGGGAAAACTCATGTATCACATATACTTCAATATCCATAGTAGCATCAAACATCTCCTCCCACTCATAATCATGTGAATATAAGATATTGTCATCAAATCGATTTTAGAAATTCAGCAATAGTTATCTAGTGCACCCTATTGGTTATTTGTGGAAGAAAGTGCGGTAGATCTAGGACATGTGAAATTGTCACCAATTGCCCCCATTTAAGATATATACTTTGTTGTTGTCTCATAGAAGATAACTCTTCAAGACTGTTTGAGCTACTTTCTTCTTCTCCCCTGCTTCTTCCTTCTTATTCTTGACGTGTTCCCTCTTGTTTCTCCTCATGAGTATGAATCATCCCTTCTTCATCTTCAGATGTTTGTTCTAATTGTGATACCAAGGGCATATGGTGTTCTAATTATTTTCTCCTTGGTATTCTGGGTTTTCAGTACCTATATGCAATAATCTTTCAAATGTACAGGGTATGAGTTTAGCTTCTTCTTCTTCTTCTTCTTCTTCTTCTTCTTCTTCTTCTTCTTCTTCTTCTTCTTCTTCTTCTTCTTCTTCTTCTTCATCACTTCCGTTATAAGCTATTATACCTTCTCTTGAGGTAGGATGTTATGATTTTTTATTGAAACCCAATACTGTCTTGTCCTTAGTGTTCCTTAATTCCATGTGGATCGACTCAATGAGTCCCTTGCCTTTATCTCCTAAAGGTCCCTTCCCTTTGTATCCCATTTTTTTGAGAAGGTCATAACCTTTTCCATATTTTTTGGGAGATATCTCAACATGTTTTACTTCATTTTCTCTCTTTTCCTCTTTATATAGCCATGCCAAGACTGCTTTGTCTTCCTTTTCTTCCTCTTGAGAGATTGTGGCTCTAACCATACTAGTTGGTTCATGAATAGCTCTTTCTTTTGAGGTGGAAGGTTTAAAAGATGGGGAGGGTCTTCCATATGATCTTGGAGATATGAGAATGTTAGCCAATGATGGTGTTGTATCCAATTTATATCCCCCATGCTAGTTTATTCAAGTTTTAACATTTTTTCCAAAACTTCTCATCACCATATCTTTGGAGGTTTCAGCTGGAAACTCTTTTGGAGCTTCCTTATTGTGAGGAACCATACTATCCACCTTGATGTTGTTGCAAGTGTAGCTTGAATCTGTAGGAATTGTTACTTCCACCCCATTGTGTGGGAATTTGATACATTGGTGGTAAGTAGATGGCACCGCTTGCATTTCATGCATCCAGGGTCTCCCTAATAGTATGTTATAGGCCAATGGTAGACCAAGAATTTTACATATCACATCTCATTTTAATGGTCCTATTATTATTGGTAAAACAAATAGTCCTTTGGATGACCTTTCCTCCTCATCACAGGCCTTAATGGTTATCTTACTCCTTGTATCAATTATGTGTTCTAAAAATCCCAATGCTTTGACTAGGTTGAGGGTGCATATATTCAAACCCACGCCTCCATCTAACAATACACATTTTACATGATGTTTATGGATCAAAACCTCAATGTGCAGGCTTTGATTATGGGCTGGATGAGTCAGAGATTTATCATCGTGTTCTGGAAAAGAGAGGTAATGCGGAATTGATATGTGATTGACCATTGCCTAGAATTTGTCTACATCTATGTCCTTCAGAACATTGGTTGTATGTAATGCTTGTTCAAGAACTTCCCTACGCACTGAAGAGATCTTTAATAACTCAAATATAGAGATTTGAGCTGAGGTTCTTTGCAATTTTCCCACCAAGTTGTAGTTAGCAGATGGTGTGGGAACCATTTGTCTTGATGTTGCTAGTTTTGGAATTATGACAACAGGTGGTTTGGATGATGTTGCCTGCTTGGATGAGGAACTAACCCCTTTAATTGTGATCTGTGCTTGGATTCATGTTACAACATTTGAGTGTTTTGACTTGTCCTTGACACCTTTGATAGTGATCATATTGATTGATTCACCTTTTATGTCCAACATATTGATCACATTATCATTGTGATAATAGGTGTATTTGACTTCATTTCGTTTTGATTTAGAGGCTTCTCCTTTTTCATAGTTGGGAAATGGTTTATTAAATGTTGTATTATCTTCATTAGATGTGTTCCCTTTTACTTTGATCTTGTCTCCATCGATGATATCTTGTATGACGTGGTTGAGTTTGACACAATCATCGGTCTTGTGTCCTTTATTTTATGGAAAGCACAATATGCATTATCATTCCACCATCTTGGTTTTACCTCCGATTCCCATGGTTTTGACTCCAATAAAGTAGTGATTTTTTTATCCAAGAGAGTCTTTAAAATTGTCTCAAGAGGTTCTTCCAATGGAGTAAATGTTCATTTAGGCCTAGACACCCATGAGTTATTCTTGTTGGTATTAGTGTTCATTCGTGGTATTATTGTTGTTTCCTTAGCCTCTTTGTTTTCTTGTAGGCTATTTGTAATATTAAACATAACTTGTTTAACGTTTGTAGTTGAGGCCTCCACCACTCCATCATTAACAACATTTTTTGTTCTTATTCCACCATTTAGGCTTGTTGTTATAATTGTTAGAGGATTTATTATCATTATAAAGTGTGATTTACCCTTTTTAATCCTAACCTCTTCAATACGAATTACGTTCTTAATCATTCTGTCAAAATTGGGAGAATCTTGAATTTGCAAGGCATAATTCATTTCAGGTACTAATTTGTTTATAAATATCTCTGTCTTTTTTGATTTAGGTATTTGTCGAGAGTACCTTGCAAATATGTTTCTCCAATGTTGCAAGAAGTGTGTGAAGGATTCACCTATTTGTTGTTTAATATTACAAAGATCCATCATGGTAACATTGTGTTGAATGTTATAGTAGTAGTGTTGGACAAATATTTGAATCAATTCTTCAAACATTTGTAAACCAGGTGTTTTTTTAGAAAACCATTCCATGGCTTTTCCTCCTAAACTTCTTGGAAATGGTCTCATCAAGTATTTTGGTTCGTGCATAAACTCAATACTCAACATGCAAAATTATCTCACATGATTGTGAGGATCTATTTCTCCCATGTATTTGTCATACTTTGGTCTTGCCATGTTTTGTGGAAAGGCACCATTTGCAAGTTCGTATTAAATGGGAATGGACATATGTGTTCCAACGAGTATTTCTTTTTGGGATTATTCTTCTCTCTTTTAAGCACTGTGAGCTCCATTTGCATTTGATATAGTTGTTGTGAGAGAATTGAGATGGGTGTTTCTATCTCTTTTGATTTCAATCATTTGACATCATAGTCTTTGGGAAGTTTAAGTCCAAGAGAAGCTAGGTGGAGAAAATATTTTTCCTTGTCATCTTCAATAGATTTCTTCGAAGATCCTTTGAAACTTTTAACTTTGTTTATGTTTATTATGTTCTTATTTTGTTATGTCTTCCTCACTATCCGAGTCAAACAAGGCATGATCATGCTTTATTTCCTCTTGAATATCTCTTTCATCTTGGTTATCTTCTTGATTATATTCATCAAAGGAAACAATCCATTCTCGATTAGGTATATCCATTTCAGGCGAGTCTTGATCAAAGAGAGGGTTCATTCAGGATGTCTCTCCTTGATGAAATTTGAGAAATCTTGGAGATATTTCCAAATTTTTAGCTAGATATTTTTCACTTCTTGTGTTAACCATGAAAGTGGGATATCAATCTTGTCAAAAGTGTCCCAATAGTTCCAAAAGGAGTTCAAAATTGTCCAAGTGCGTTTGTCCAAGGTTTGGTGATTGTGAGTCTGATGTTTCAAAGTGATGGATTCCAATGTTAGAGGGTTAGAATGCCCTGATAGTGAGATGTGAATCAAGGAGAGTTGATTGATAAAGCAAAAAGATGACTTGGGATCAATATTTATGGACCTAAAAGGCATTCAAGGTATGCTTACAACTTGACTGAGAAAAAGCTTCAGGTGGACTAGCAAGAACAACAGAATTAGATTGAAGAGAAAAAAGGGTATCTAAAATTGCAAAGTTTAGAATTCTAACACATGTGTAGGTACTCTCTGTCCCAGATGCAACTGTCAGGATGCAATCTTGAAATGACTAGATGGAATTGTGTTCTTCCCAAATGTGATCCTATTCACCGGATGCGAGCTAGGATTTACTAGATGCAGCTGTGTTTACCAAATGCGATCCTATTTTCACAGGATGTGACCTAGGACCCCTAATACGACCTCTTGATGAAAATTTTATGTTTGCCACTTCATTTGGGAGATAATAAAAATTTGTTCAATTCCAGGGTTTGTCTGACAAATTCTAGAGTGTTTGAGGTAGTGAAAATGTCTGTGATTGTCAAATGATTGATTCATTTGAGGTGATTATCTTTTCATTGCAATTTTGACATATCAAGCACATTTATTAAGAACCAAACATACCTATTCCTATACCATTGGTGTAGCATGAAAATATTTTCTCATAGACTCGGGTACACTCTCACATGCTAATTAGAATACGACCATCACCAAGCACGTAATGGCTCCAGTCATGATGTTGTATTATTCGACTCCAAATGCAATTGAGGGCATGAAATGATGAGTATCTTGGAGAGGTTATTATCCTCCTTGCACAAAGATTATCACCTTTTGGGGGTGAATCAGGTGGTCACTACCATAAAGTGTCTATTTTGAACATCCATTCATAATCATCCCCCATATAATTATACAAGGCAAAATTGAGGCGTATAGACCTATGAGTATAACCTAGATGAGTGTAGTCTTGCAAGAAAGATTGAAGTGGCTCTTCTCTACACAACATCCAAGCATGTCCAAGGAATGATAGTCATAATTCCAGGGACAAAATTGATTAAGTCTTCTGAGATTTTAATCTCAAGGAAGCATTTTGATTATAGTGAGATGGAAGGGCTGACATTCACTTGTCCTCACTTGGGTCGTTCCTGAGAGATTTTTTCCTAAACTGACAGATCCTCTAAAGTTCAAAGCATTAAAAGAGTGTTGGCGACTTAGGAGTCTAGATTTCTGATTCTTCACGAGGAAGAAGAGCATACTCTCCTATCCATGTCATTTTATCCTATCAAGCATGCAAAATAATGTTCTTTTCCATGAATTATTAAACTCAACACTTAATCCTCCTTCTTGTGTTTCTGATTTTCCACTTGGGAAAAGAGCATAATCGTCTAGTTGGATTAAGAATTAAATTCGAATTTGATTTTTATTTTCCTAGAAAATAATTTAACCAAACATAGCCATTGAGCAATTGATTTATTTTTCCCAAATCTCTATTCAAGACTTAATTTGATGTTTGAGGTTCTGATTTTCCATGAAGGAAAAGAGCATACTTCTCTAGTCAAATTACAAATTGGAGTGAAATCAGATTTAGGTTCCTAAGATTACAAAGCAAAACACAATGTTTAGTTGAATTATGCAAAGACAACCTACAAACCTTCTCATTAGTAGTTTTTAACATTTTTACTCCATCTCTTTGGTGAAGGAAGTCTTCAAAAACGTCCAGCAAGAACTTGTTAGGCTATTTAATGATCATATTTGCCAAAAAAAATCCAAGTTAGCTGATTAGTCATCAAATCAAGCAGTTATGCAAATTAACTAACCAGATGTGATCCTAAAATTTCCTAAATGCGATCCTCTTTCCTAAATGCGATTAAGGAATAACCAAATGTGAGTAAGGATCATAAATGCAAGTGTTTACCTCAAATGTGATCCAGGATTCCCTAAATGCAAGCCTTCCTAGATGCGACTCAAGATTCCTCAGATGCGATCCTCGATTTCCCAGATACGACCCTCAATTTCCCGGATGTGATCCAAAACACCATGTGTGATCCCCTTTACCATATGCAGACCTACACCTAAAAAATGTCATTCAATCATCTCAAAATGATGAAAAATCTAGGGCTAGGACCCACGGTGGGCGCCAGAAATGTGTGTGTGAATATTGTATTTGCAAAGATGCAACACAACACTTCAATATGTCATTACATAAATGGTTAGAAACATAAAATTTAATTGGAAAACCTAAAGAAACCAAAGAAACCAACATATTGCTTCCTATTTAGAAAGAGTATGATCTAATTATGAATTTTCTCTCTGATTATGCATTAGATCAGTGACAATTCAGTTCTAAAATGGAAGATTCAAATGCAAATGAAGCTATTTAGTATGCAGTTCAATCCAAAAACATGATATTCTAGGTTAATTGATCCATTAAGCATAAATAAATATTCTCTTATGAGCTATCAAAGCATCAAATCAATTTGGCAACATAAGAGTAAATTTGAATTCTAATATCAAGGCCCCCTTGAGCTCAAAATTTGGTCCTTTTATGGAGGAGAAGGAGAAATTGAGGGTTGAGATCAACCCATGAGGAGAGGTGAGGATTGAAACTTAGTTGATCCATGTGGGTGAACTCTCATTGGTCCATGGATTGACTTTTCATGTGCATGTGATGAGTTGTAATTGAGAGTATTTATTAATTGCCTTTTAATTAATTACTTTAGCAAAGGAATTTAATGGGATTGATTTGATTAAATAGACCAAGGTAATTAATGTGAGGTAGTGATAAATCACTTTGATTTGAGGGATTATCTTTATTTTGATGAATTATGCCAATAATCAGATAGTGGATTGACATGATTGAGGGTATGATCATATTTAGGGAAAATAAGGTCCCTAGTTAGAGTAGACCAATTTAGGGTGATTACATTTGCCCCTCTTTTAATTTATGTGCAAGAAACACATTGATTCAAAGAATGTTTGATGTTGAATTCATAAAGTTTTGATAATTCTGAACTTCATTAAACAAAATTTAGTTGATGATACCAGTCTCGAACTTGATTGAACTAAGATTGATAGTATCGACTTTGAATGAAGGTCGATTGAATATTGATCTAGAGATATCAATTATGAACTTGATTGAACTATAATTGATCACACTAAATTTGAACTTGATCAAAAAAAGGTCAGTAAGAAGCTATTAAGAGCTTAGAGATATGAATCCTGAGCTTTATTGAACTAGAATTGATAATACTGACTCCGAACTTGATTGGACGAAGGTCAGTATGTAGCTATTGAGAGCTTGATAAATGATCTGAGTGATTGTAGGCATAGATATGTGGCTTTTTTTGCACTAAAGCCTTTTATCCACCACCACCCCTACCATCCCCATCATCTCCCCATCATCTTGGTCATATCTCTTACCTTTGTCTATAGGAAGGCCCCTACCACCTCTCTCACCTCTACCATCCATGCCACCTCTCCCATCTCTAACACCCTTGCATCCTTTGTCTCTACCTCTAATAGGACCATCATAAGTAGGATCATAATCTAGAACATCCTTGATCTGTGGTGCAATCTCATCAGGGGCAGTGAACCATGGGAATGGATACTGTATGAGATAGTCCCAGTAATCATCAGTGATCCCTCCATCCTCCACATCTAAGTTATAGTCCTAACCAACTGCAACCATCTGCACGATCTCCCTAAGAGTAGTCTCATAGGCTATATAAGCACCCCACTATGGCTCCTCATCCCAAATCCAGGCATACACCGTAAGATCTCATGGAGCACCCTACACTCTTCCATACTGTTGTAGCACTCTGGTAACAACAAATATCTCAATGACGTATTTGGTACACCCAATCAAATATTGACTCTGAAAGAAGTATGACATTTGATGCCGGTCTGAACCCCATTCCTCATAGCCCAAATACAATTGCCAATTGACCTTTGTAACATCATCCAGGACCCGCTACCAATATTCCAGCTTACCCAAGTGGGGATACTAGACATAACCTGAGTACATGTATACATATGGATCCTTAGGATCCTGTTGTCTATCAACAAGCAACTATATCACTGGGATGTGCTCCCAAGCCCAGATATGAAGAATCAAAATCCCAATAGTCATACTATGAGAATACTCATAAAAGATCTCATGGAACTCTCTATACATATGGGCTAGAATGTAGCTACCCCATCCACATCTATGGCTAAACCTAATCATCTTCTCTAACATACCAACCCAACTGCACATAAATCCATCTTGTCCATGGTCAGGCATCAGAATTCCTCTTATCAAACTAGTCAGAAATACCAGAAGACACTCATAGTGGGCTAACATATAATCCCAAGTCAGATATCGCCATGAAATGGAAGGGTTGACAAAGAACCTCTGTGCATCTAAGATAGTCACTTCTAATCAAGACTCAAAGTGAACCTTACGACCCATCACATGAATGCAGATAATACGCCACAAGTCCTCAGGAGTCACTGCCATCTTACCTATTGAAAGGTGGAAGGTTTGGTACTCTGAGTGCCATCTCTTGGCAAGAGTAGTCAACAACCCTCAATTTAACCTAATGTTAGGTAAATCGATCAAGGCACCTAAACATAAATGATTGACAATCTATCACTTTGCCTTAGTCAAGGAGCTCAACAGAGAAAGAATGCACATAGGTCGAGGTACATGGAAAGACACCACAGGAAAATCAGTCTGTTAGGCATAAATCAAGGAATTACATTAGTATTTCAGTTAAACAAAACATTCACAAGATCTATTAGCTAGTCTTTTTCAGCAAACATAAGCAATATAATCAATTTGACATTTTAAACATTATTTACTGGAAGCGATTCCATTTAAATAATTAGATGTGCTGGTGGTACCTTGATAAACAATAAAGTTGTAGAGAATATATGAGATCTTTGCCTACATGTTATAGTGAGAAAGTTGCTTCTATTGAGGAATTGATAACTATAAGAGAAATTTCTAGAGAAGCTTTGGTAGGTAGACTATGTGCCTATGAGATTACTACACTTAGTAAGGAAATTTTGAAGGTTGAGATTGCTTTTAAAGCCAGTGTAACTAAGTATGACCAAGGAGAAAGCTCTACAAATATGAAATTCCAATACTATGCTAAAGATTGAGAAGAGATCATGGAGGAAGAGAGGAAAATTGAAGAAATTGAAGCTTTGATTGCAAGAAGACTACCTAAGGGCTCCAGTAAGTATGAAGGAAAGTTACCTTTGAAATATTTCAATTGTAATAAAATTGGTCATATTGCCTCTAGGTGTCCGTAAAAAAACTCTAAGGATAATAGAGACAGGTCTAAGAAATATCATTCTAAGGCTCATAAGATTTTTTATGCTACTGAAGAAGGTGTGACTAATGATGAGTCTGTTGCTAATGAGGATGAAGTTGTGTTTATTGCTATTAAAGAAGATAATCCTAATGAAGAGAAAGCATTGGTTTCACGAGTTGTTAAAAGAGATGAATGGGTCATAGATAGTGGATGCTCACATCATATGAATGGTGATAAGGATAAGTTTGTAAATCTTGAAGACTATGATGGTGTTGTTGTTAGATTTGGTAACAATGTGATGTAGCTAGTCAAGCTCAGAGGATCCAAGAATGGACTGTCCAAACTTGGAGCCAAACAACACTCATAGCGAAAATAACAAAAGCACAAAAAGATATATCAATATCAACTTATATTATCTTAGAATTCCCATTACATGTAACATTTTGGGTTGTAAGGATTTCCTGGTCAGGGCCAAAACAACAAAGACATCAACAAGATCTTAGGATCCATCTTCACTAGTCTACCCTACAACTAAGTGGAAGAAACCAGATCTGAACTTCTGCTCGCAATCCACCAAGAAATCTTACAAGTTTTTATCTATGCACTTACAACTATCTGCAACACTTTACAACTTTTCATCTTATCATCTTACTACCCTCCCTCTAAAACATCAACCTAGACCCTCTTTTATACCCACAACCATAATTCAGCTTGGTTACAAATATTAAATGACCCAGTCAGCCATTACAATCCATGAAGAACAAATATTAAATGAGTTATTCGGTTGCAACTAAACACTAAATACATATAAGAAAGCACCAAATCTGATTTAGGTCCACACAAGATCCAATGCCACAAATACACACACCTCAGAACTCTGCATGATCCCAATGACCCCCTCAAATCATAGATACAATCTCTAATGTCTGCCCAATCCACAAACATAAGTCAGTGACCTCCAACCGCCAGTCAGAAAATAAGAACATTGAGACCCAAACCACTCGGTGAAAGGCACAATCAAGCTAAACTCCACCAAACTGACACCACTGAGTAATATACTACTGAGGAAGACACCACTGAGCTAAACATACCAAACAACTACCACCAATCAATGCAAATCAAAGTAGAATACCATTAAACACTAAACACTGAGTCCAGACATTACCGAGTAGTGCAACACCAAGCACCACCAAGTCTCTGACCAGGTTTACTACTAAAACCAAAATCAAACCAAAACATGCTTTTGGTGACATAATATTGCCAACTATCCCAGGATGCTCCTGCATCAGACACCCCATGTTCAAAAAGATGTTCTCAGAAGCTGGATGAACATATGTTTGGATTAAACACATAGACCCCAAATTTGTTCTTGATATACATGTCCTCCAAGTCCTCAACCAACACACTCTTTCGTTTACTCCACTTCTGCAATCTCTTTCCTACAACAAACAACTGATTGCATTTCCTCCTTACATCTTTCCTTGGGTCACTACAGTTTTGTTTCCCACTCTGATGTTTAACCCTCTAAACTTCCTTAAGCTCAAACCTACCATCAACACTTAGATTCCTCCTACCGAGATCTATATCCTTCAAAGGAATTAGGGAAAACTTCCTGCCATCCTTCTCAATAGTAAACACATTCTTCATACAGTCATGCATAGCCTTACAATCATACTTCCAAGGTCTACCGAGAAAAACATGACAAGAACTCATCTCCACAATGTCACATAATACTTCATCTCTATAAGAACCAATGTAAAAACTCACCATGCACTGCTCTTTCACCTCTACTACATGACCAACTTGTAACCAACTTATCCTATAAGGACAAGGATGCCTCAACCTTTTCAAACCAAGTTTCTGAACCATCTCCCCAGAAACTAGGTTGTCAGTACTTCCTCCATCAACAATCACCTTACAATGTTTACCACCATACTTACACACAGTCCTGAACAAGTTCTTCCTATGATAAGAATCAGCTTGCTTCGAGGGTAGCAAAGTTCTCCTAAGCAAGAGAGTCACACCCTCTACCTCAGGTTCATTCTCAGTAACCTCTTTCACCACAATATTTTGGTGACTACTGACCTTCTTATCTACATGGGGACATTTAAATGATTGATGTCCTTCTTCTCCATAGTTGTAACAAGTACTTTTGAATAAACCTCCACATGTCTTTCTCCTTGGTTCAACAGGTTTTAGTTCCTCCTCAGCCCTCGGTTTATCCTTTACCGACTGTTCTTGCTTCTCTTTCCCTCGGGAATTACTATAATGTCTTCTCTTCAACCTATCTTTTGCCTTCAGTGCATACTAATATGAATCCTCTACCAAGTCAATCTTCAACATACCAATCTCATCCTAGATATTGACTTTTAGACCATTAACATACCTTTCTACCTTTTCTTTAGAAATTTCTCTATGTCTAGATCGAATAGTCAACTTGTAGAACTCCCCGGTATAATCTTCCACAGTCATATCCTTCTGTTTCAGATTCTTCAACTTCTTAAACAACTCAAGTTCATAGTCGAAAGGAATGAAATTAGCTTTTTATCTTTGTCACCATCAACCTCCATTAATTGATCTTCATCTCACCTTCTTCTTCTCGGTCCCTTTGCAACTCTTTAGACCATAAAGTAGCATGCCCTTTCAACTTAGTCTATTCCAACCTCACTCTAAGCGGATCTTCAATGTCTTCAAGCTCAAAGTAGTCTTATAACTCACTGATCCAATCAATCAGATCCTTGGGTCTCAATGTACCTAAAAAATTGGACACCTCCATTCAGTAGCTTGTACTCAACCAAGCTCTAGATCTCTACAACTGATCATATCTGTCTCCTCCAGATCTCTCCATCCGATCAGTTCTGTCATCTCCACTAGATCCAATAGCTTCAAATTCTTCAACAAATTATTCATAACCATCATCCGTTCTCAAACCTCTATGTAATCCAACATTTCTGATACCTTCCATGATTTCATTCTTCATTGCCGCCATCTCTGATTTAATATTTTTGTTATCCTCACTTCCACCTCCTCAAAAAGATCTGCAATCGCCCTAGGGTGCAATCTTCTTGGAGGCATCTCTCCAAATCTTTGAAAAACCTAAGCTCCACAAGAAATGAACCAACTCTAATACCACTTGATGTAGTCAAGCTCAGAGGATCCAAGAATGGACTGTCCAAACTTGCACCCAAACAACACTCACAATGGAAAAAACAATAACACAACAAGATATATCAATATAAACATATATTATCTCAGAATTCCCATTACATGCAACATGTCAGGCTATAAGGACTTCTCAGTTAGGGCCAAAACAACAAAGACATCAACAAGATCTCACAGGATCCATCTTCATCAGTCTACCCTATAGCTAAGTGGAAGAAACCATATCTAAACTTGTACTCGCAAGCCACCAAGCAAACTTACAAGTTTCTGTCTACCCCTTACAACTGTCTGCAACACTTTACAAATTTTCAGCTTATCAGCTTGCTACCCTCCCTCTAAAACATCAACCTAGACTCTCTTTTAGACACACAACCACAAGTCGGCTTGGTTACAAATATTAAATGACCCAGTTGGCCATGAAAATCCATGAAGAACAAATATTAAATGAGTTAGTCGGCTGCAACTAAACACTAAATACATAGAAGAAAGCACCAAATCAAATTTAGGCCCATGCAAGATCCAATTCCACAAATCCACATGCCTCAAAACTCCAAAGGATCCCAATGACCCCCTCAAATCATAGATGCAATCTCCAACGTCCGCCCAATCCACAAACACAAGTCGGTGAGCTCCAACTGCCAGTCAGAAAACAAGAACACCAAGACCCAGACCAATCGGTGAAAAGCACAAGCGAGACAAACTCCATCGAACATACACCACCGAGTAATATGCTACTGAGAAAGACACCACCAAGCTGAATACACCAAACAACTACCACCAAGAAGTGTAACTTGAAGTAGAATACCACTAAACACTGAACACTAAGTCCATTCACCGAGTCTAGACATTACCGAGTAGTGCAACACGGAGCACCACCAAGTCTCTGACCAGGTTTATGACTAAAACCAAAATCAAACCAAATCATGTTTTTGGTGACACAGGATCGCCAACTACCCCAGGATGCTCTTGCATCACAATGCTCCTTGTTTGATTAAAGGAAAATGATCTATAACTCTTGATGGTAAAAATAATACTGACGATGTCATGTATGTTGAAGGCTTAAGTCATAATTTGTTGAGTGTTGGACATTTATTGGATAAAGGTTACAAATTGGAATTCATGGATGAAATCTGTAAGATCACTAAGAGTAGAGGAAAGCTTATTATATCAGGTACACAAACTACTGGTTATCTATTTCATTTGAAAACTGTTGAGAATAATTATTTGATTGCTAAGATTGATGAAAATTGATTTTTGTCATGTGAACTTTGATAATATGGTGAAAGTCAACACTAATAATGTTGAAGAGATTTGTCTAAACTCATGAAGCCTAACAATATGTGCAAAGAATGTCAATTGGGTAAACTGACTAGATCTACTTTCAAGAATAAGACAGATTCTTTGAATGGATTGTTTGATTTGGTTCATATAGATCTATGTGGTCCTACTAAGACAAGAAACTATTATGGAGAAAGATATTTTATGATATTTGTTGATGACTATTCAATAATGACGTGGATTACATTTTTGAGAGAGGAATCAAAAGCTTTTCATAAATTTTAGATATTCAAGATCTGGAAAGAGATTAAAATGCCTAAGATCGGACAAAGGTGGAGAATTCACATCTGGAGAATTTTATGCATTTTGTGAAGAACATGGGATAATGAGACAAAATTATACTCTACGAACCCCACAATAGAATGGTGTTGCTGAGCGAAGAAATAAGACTATCCTAAAGGAAAAGTTTCACAGATCTAATGGAAAGAAGTAATGTGCACCGCAATATATACTTTGAGCTGAGTACAAATTACACAAGGAATCGATAAGAATATTTATGAACTATGGTATGGTCATATCCATACATTGAAATACTTTAGAATTTTTGGGAGTAAATGCTACATTAAGAGAGATGAGGATATTAGAAATTTTGATCCTAGAAGTGATGAAGGAATATTTTTTGGATACTTTACATAGAGAAAAGCATATAGATGTTATAACTATAGACTAAAAAATATTTTTGAAAGTGCAAATGTCAGAGTTGATGAAAATGTACAAAGATCAGAAAGAACTTGCTGGTATAAAATAGTTGAAGAAAATAATCAGATTATGGAAGTGCAAAATCAGAATCAGGATGGAATAGAAGAGTAGAGAGAACCTATAGAAAATTAAGTGGATATTGAAACCAAAGGGTTTTCTACATAGCCTACACCTAAAACTCCACTATATGTAATGATTGATCATTCTGAAGATGTGATTATTGGTGATAAGAATATAGGTGTTCAAACTTAAGGAAGAATTTCTAGGGATGAGACATGTTTGTTATCTGAATTAAAGCCCAAAGATATAAAAGAGGCATGTAATGATGAGAGTTGGATGAAAGAAATGAGAGAAGAACTTGATCAAATTGAGAAGAACAAGACTTGGATTCTTGTTCCTAGACCTAGTGACAAAAATGTGATCGGTACTAAGTGGGTATTAAAAAACAAGCTGAATGAAGATGGTAAAGTGGTCCAGAAAAAAGAAAGACTAGTATGCAATGGATATTCACAAATTGATTTACAGATACATTTTCTACTATAGCTAGACTTGAAGTTGTTAGACTAATTCTTACATACGCAGCTTATAGAAAATTTAAAGTCTATCAGATGGATGTTAAGTCTGCATTCTTAAATGGCGAACTAGAAGAAGATGTTTATATTGAGAAACCTGATGGTTTTACTCTAAGCGAGGAAGGATACATGGTTTACAAATTGTAGAAAGCTTTGTATGGACTAAAGCAAGATCCTAGAGTCTGGTATGCCAAATTGGAGAGGTATTTGACAAAGATTGGTTTCAACAAGGGTACTACAAATAGTAACTTATATTTCAGAATATGATGATAATATATTGATTGTTGAAGTATTAGTTGATGATATTATATTTGGTGAAAATGATGAGATGAGTATAGGTTTTACAGATGAAATGCAAAAATAATTTTAGATGTCTATGATAGGTGAGATGAAATTATTTCTTGGATTGCAAATTACACAGCAGGATAAAGATATTTTTATCACAGAGTCCAAGTATGTTAGATAATTACTGAAGAAATTCGGTATGGAAGATTCAAAACTAGTAGGAACTCCTATGGTTACTGGTTCCAAGTTAACTAAATATGATTATTCCCCTTGTGCTAATCAAACACTATACAAATCTATGATCGAAGGACTGCAATATCTAACTCATTCTAGACCAGACATATCTGATGTTGTTGGAATTGCTGCAATATTTGAAGCTGAACCGAAGGAATCACATATAGTTGTTGTCAAAAGAATTTCAGATACTTGAAGGGTACATTTAATATGGATTATGGTATGGAAAAGATGATGATTTTACTCTATGTGTATACACTGATGCTGATTGGACAAGAAATGTTGATGATAGAAAGAATAATAGTGGAGGTGCATTCCTTTTGGGCAAGAGACTAGTTTCTTGGACTAGTAAGAAGCATGATTGTATTTATCAATCTACTACTGAAGTTGAGTATATTGTTGTTGCAAAGAATTATAATCAAGTTATTTGGATGAAGCAAATGCTGAAGGATATAAGGATAAACATTGATGAACCTATTGTTATCTACTATGATAACTCTAGTGCTATAAATATCTCAAGGAATCATGTGTTACATTCAAGGACAAAACATATTTCTATTAAGTTTCATGTCTTGAGAGATAAAGTTAGTGAAAAGGAAGTGTGTTAGAATATCTAATCTTTACTTGTATTTTAATTAGGAGATTCATTTGGAATCCCTACATGTATTTTGTCCTCTAGTGGGAGGACAACTCTTTTTATGTAATTCCTGTAATAAGGAAATTATATATTCCTCCTTAAGAGGATTCCTACACATGGCACACACTTAATGTGAGTGTGGCACTCATAGGAT
>MU225545.1:1167697-1206993 GCA_018584345.1 Thuja plicata
CAATTAAATATCCCTTAGTTCTTAGTCAAAGAGACCTCGACCTAGACTTGTACCATTGAATCAAATTGCAAAACAACATCTAAATTTGATAGAAACTATACAAAGAAAAATAAAAAGTAAACAAACAGTAGAGTTGTAATATTTAAACAAAGTTTGAGGAGGAGTATGAAAGTAGAACTATAGGACTCTAACTAAAACTAAAGTTGAAAAAAAAAAAAACTTTTTAAATTACTTGCATAATTTGCATGTTATTTGTGTTGCTTAGATTGTATCTTGTTCTAACATAATGTGTTAATTGCATTATATACAATTATTTATGTAATTTTTATTATTTTGTATGAACACACATTCAATTTATACTTGTATTTAACAAACAATTTTCTAAAGAAAACTTTTTCAAATATTTCATTAGATGCTATTAATTTTTCATTTTTTTTTATACATGAAATGGAGTCCATAAGAAAGGATTCATTAAAAGTATATTAATATTATTGACTAAACCAAATTACTCCCATTGTTCTTCAATTATATTTCTATTTCAAGAAAAAAAAGGAAATGTCTTTTGAAAAAATGGATTTAATATCAAATAAGTATTTGTGTTTGCAATGTTTTGGATTCAGTTTGTCGTCATAAGGGAGAGGGAGAGGATTCAATAGTAGTTGAGTGCATTGCAAAAGTTGTGATAGCACTTGTTGATTTAATGGTCAATATTTTTGTCAATATTGCAGCAATAGTTGTGACTTTAAAGTTCTTATTGTTGATGATGAGTACTCATAATTGAGTGAAATGTACATTCTTAGATCTAAAATGTAACAAATCATGTGATGCCACATCAGTGCACCACTAAAGAATGGCTTAGTGCATGAGTATTAATCTCACTTTTTTTTGTCCTTTTGAAAACCTTGGCAAAAAAATTTATGAGGAAGCTGCTGCAACAAATTGAGAGTGATTTGGTCATTTTGAAAACCTTGGCAAAAAAATTTATAAGGAAGCTGCTGTAACAAATTGAGAGTGATTTGAAACTTCTATACATAGAATTTTAAGAAGCAGGAAATTAAGGTGCTCAATTATTAAATTCTCTTCCTTATATAAATAATATTTGAAATAGATAAATTTTGACCATTTCAAAAGTTGATAAAGAGTCCCTAAACTCCACCCTTATAACATTTGACAAAAGTCTAAAAACTAAAGACATTTTTGAAAATCTAATATTTTGAAAAAAAAAAAAAATTCTCATCTAAATTTAAATTTAAATTTAGCTCTAGAAAATGTTGTTGGGCGTCTCATAAGACACCTGCTCCACAAAATTACCAAATCAATCCCACCGTACCTTGTTAAAGTAGCTATATTTGTATGTTTTCTTAAATAGAAATGCAACTGTCATTCGTAGAAACGGACTTACGCATTTGTATATAAGTATTTGCGCTGGTAGTGTAGTTTGTATTGTTTCGGGTTCGGTTCTGTTTCTTGTTGTTATATACCTAGCTAGATAAGGTGTTGGGTTAGATAAGGAGGTGAATATGGCAAGTTTGGAAGAAGCGAGAGAGAGTGGTAACTGTGTTCAACCCTCTGCAATAGATGGCAATGTTGATATTAGAGATAGTGAAAGCCTTGCAAGCGCAGAATATGAAAGGAGGCGTTTTGTTGATGCGGCATGGGAAGGGGATGTAGATGTGGTGAAACGGCTAATTGAGAGTGGCGTACAAACCTCTGCAACAGATCAATATGGATGGACAGCATTGCACCATGCAGCATCCCACGGTAATGTTGAAATCGCAGAGATGCTGCTTGCAAAGGATGAAAGTCTCGCAAACTCAGTTAACAGTGATAATTGTACTCCTCTACATATTGCTATAGCTAATGACACAGACAAAATGTGCACACTCCTCCTTCGCCACAAAGCAAGCGCGACCGCCAAAAATAGATTTGGTGAAACTACGCTTCACTACGCATTAAGAAGTGACAAGCAAAATGAAGAGGTTGTTCGTGCTCTTATTTCAGCGGGAGAAGAGGAGAGGGCTGAAGGGAGCGCTCTCATGGTGGATGTCAAGGACGATAATGGAGAGACGCCTCTGGATATTGCTTTTGCAAAGGAATGGACCCACCAGAATATCATGGCGTGGCAGCTGTCAAAGTCCAGCCAACCAGAATCTTATTTTGCCAAGCTACCGGACCCACTGTCATTGTATCTGCGCGAGTCTTTGCGAATGGGGTATGTGGATCTGGTTAAAAAGCTGATGGATGGAGGAGCCGATCCTTTTGAAGGAGACGATGAAGGAAAGACGGCACTTCACTACGCTGTTGAGGGTGCACTTGAAGAGGAAGTGGCATTGCAAATTATAGAACATCTAGGAGGAGTGAACTGGGAGAAAGCAATAGCGGGTGATAAATTCGGAAGAAACTTTTTCCACGTCGCAGCTTTCCTTGGAAAGAGAATGCTTTGTAGCAAGCTTTTAGATCGTCACAGAAATCTGATGGATACCAAGGATCGACAGACTCCTTTATTTTATGCAGTAGCGGGACCTCATGACGATACCGATGTTTTAGAATCTCTCATTTCTAGAGCACAAGGTACAAATCCAGTTTTTGTCAGAGATTCCAGCCAAACAACCCTTTTGCACGTGGCTGCTGCTAGAGGCAACCTTAGAATGGTGGAAGCGCTTCTGAAGAAGTTTCCATCAGAAGGGCGGATGAATTGGGTTCAGGCAACAGACGTGCTGGGTCAAACAGCTCTGCATAAAGCAGCAAGTGGAGGCGACTGGGAAATTGTTAAAAAGCTTCTAAAAAATGGAGCCCATCCCTTAAAAGAAAGAGACTGTGACGGCAAAACAGCTCTTCATTTTGCGGCTGAATTAGATAGTGAAGATGCCGTGAAAATAGCCGAGTTACTTTTGAAAAGCTGTAAAACGGATAAACAAAAAACCCTGCTTTTGTTTGCTCCCGCAGTTGGAATTGATTTACCCAATTCTTCTCCGCTTCAGGATTATCTTAAACAGGAAAGAAGTAAGATAAAAGAGCCGGAGAATTTGCTCAGAGTAGCGGCAACATTAGGTGATACAGATATGACACTGAAGTTCATCAACGGGGGAGCAAATATTGCTCTCATTCGAGATGAGCAATGGATGGAGAGTCTCCCAATAGAGGAAGAAAGAAAAAACGTCCGAGATGGTATTTTTACTTCTCCCTTTTCTTTTTGCATCTTTTTCCAATTAAATAAATAGGGAATGTAGCTGTGGATAATTTTTATTTATTTATTTGTTTTAACACAGTTTTGGAGCAAATTAAGACTATTCTTGAACAAAGGACGGACAAACCAGCTGTACAGGATAATCTCGGTAGGTGTAGTTATCTGGACTCATGTAAGTATCTAGTTTGATAATAGAAGACACAGACGTATTCACAACATTTTCCTGCTTTTTCATTGCTCAGGACGAAGTCCGTATGCCATTGGTCTCGCTGCATTATTTCTGAATCCTTTTACGAGATCTCCTATTACTGTGGGAATCTCGGGAGAATGGGGGATGGGCAAATCAAGTGTTATGGTTCAGGTAATCATCCTTCCTAAGGATTTATCATGTTTACCTCACATTATTTGAAATGGTATTGAATTGTTGTGCTTTCAGACGGAGACCATTCTTCTAAAGACAGCGGCACAGTTGGCATTCTCAAATCCATTTCAACCAGACAGTTTTCCTGGAGCAGGCGAGTCCGAATTATCTGTAACTGGGCACGTCAGGCGTAGGAAAATAGCAAATGCAATAGAGAGGTTAGATGCTAAAAGCAGGGACGGCACTAATATTATTGACAACATTGGAATGTTTATTAAACGAGTAAAGAACTTCACAACAAAGGTACACACACATCCTACATTAATAGATTAGATGTCCAGTGTGTGCTAACTTCAAAATAAATTTAGTTTAATTTTTTTTTTATAAAAAAATTAGTTTTTTAAACAAAAAGATTAAAATATATGTAATAAGATATTTGAAGACTTTTTGGATAGTTATGGCTATCATAAATCCATCATCTGAAAGAATCCATAACTTGAACAAAAGAATTACAATGATCAACTCTTATCATAGTAGATAAGATTCAAACACTGAGTAACCTAATTTATTGAAAGAGAATTCCAATAAAAAAACATTTTATCCTTTAGGAGCCTGTGATGCCCATTTAGCAAGAGAATCCACACCCACATTCCATTCATAAAGAATGTGAAAAAAGAAAATATAGTCAAGCTTCAAGAAATATAATGAATTTGATCAACCAAGAAAACCAAATGCTAATAAGAATTTTTAGAATTCTCCTATCTTTAGTTTTCAAAAAAAAAAGTTTTCTTAATGTTTCTATCTTATAATTGAATATGAAACTTATTCTATTTAAAAGGAATCTCTCTTCTCCTCCTCCAATAGATCACAATAATACATTTTCTTTATACATGATCCATCATGATAATAGAAATCTAAAACTTTAATTGATATTACACACATAAATAATTTAGTTTAATTTTTTTTTTTAAATTTCTATTCCTTATAATATACTTACACTATAAAACCCCAACCTCAATATTATAATAATGTAATTATAGTTAATACAATATCTAATTTATACAATTATTTTCTAATATCATAATTCTTTATAATAATCACAATTTGTAATATATAATAATTTTTTATTTTCCATCAACCATCACAACCATTGGCACCTTCTAAACTTTTATCTAATTGTAGTTATACTCAGATATGTTTCTTACCGAAAAGAATAAAAATATGAATATTGAAATCTGCTCATAGTTTCCCTTTCTGCATTGTCAACTGTGTTATATGCATCCTAACAAGTAACAAGGGATACTATGAATAGTCTTTTGGGTATTTTATTATTGAATCATTGAACTAAACTTTATTAATATCCTGAATTGAGAGTAACTACACTGATGGATTGTTTCAGGTGACAAATCAACAGAAGTTTCCAAAGTTACCCAAACTTTGGAAGACAGTCCGAGCTTTGTGGAATGAATCTTCACCTTTCACCACTGAAAATTTGCCCAAGTTAAACGAGTTTTTAGAAAATAATCAATCTAAATAGCATCCAATTTTTAAGTCCCTGGCCATCATGGACCGGCATGACATGGTAAGGACTTACATTAATAGAATTCGTCCTAAATTCTTTTGTCCCCTCCCATATTCCAACTCATCCGTGCAACTGAGCTGTTTTATGTTATTTTGGAGTTTTTTAAAGTTTGATATATTGTACTTCAGTAATCAAAAGTTTCATCTACTTTATGTGTATATTGTATTATATTTAAAATAAAAAATTAAATATATAAATTTCTCAAAAAAATGATTAATATTATTTTGATTTCTAAGCATGTTTTAATTAACAATTTGTATTTGCTTCCGGTCTGGTGAGATTCAGTTTGAAGGAAAGGAAGAAGTTAGATCTGGAAATGCAACAGGTGGTGAAATGTCATGGGAGGAAGACTTGTTGCACCGAACTACACCTGCTATTTTGACTGTACGTTATAATGCATGGCATTACAGGAATGAAACTGAGGCATGGGCTGGTCTAGCTGTAGAAATCACAAAAGAATTGGAAGCAGCAATGACTGTGGCTCACAAGCTCAGGACTAGCTGGATATATAATTGGAGAAATCACAAAAACAACATCTGTTTTGGAGTGATATTTCCGTTCTTTCTTGCACTAGTGGTGGCCATGTTTGTCAGTATCATTGTATGGTTGGTACTTGGTACAGCCCATAATAAAGATATAAATAAACTTAAATATGGAGGTGTGCCGGCATCCATGATTGTAGCTGCTTGGGGTTTAGGGAAGTCGGTCGTCTCTTTTGTCAAACCTATTAGTTCACAAGTTGTGGAATACATATGTCTGCCAGACCACAGCCAAAAACTTGGTTACCATCAAAATGTTATTGATGATATCAATTTTTTGAAAGAAAATCTCTATTACAAACGCTCCTTAAAGTGGGAGGTGTTTGCTTTTATATGGTGCTGCATTACATGGAGTTGGGATGAGAACAATATTCCAAGAACAAATATTCGCAAGATGCCCCCTGCTTCTGCTAATAATCTCAGGATGATAGTCTTTGTGGATGATCTTGATCGTTGCGAAGAAAATGTGATTCTGCAGGTACAACTTAAAAAATTGATTGTTATAGTTATCCACTATTACTTCTCTAGTTTTCTAAATTTCTTTAATGACTTCTAATTGACAGGTATTATCAGCAGTTAATCTGGTTTTGGCCACTTGCGAGATCAATGTTATTTTGAGCATGGAAAATAGCATGATCGAAAGAGCAATAATAAGAAAGTACGGGAACATCAATACCAAAGCTAAGAAGTCAAATGAGGAGTTAGCAGACAACTATTTAAGAAAGATAGTTCAGCTACCCCTACACCTACCAGACCCTAGTGACGAAGAGTCCAGTGACTTTTTGAAAAGGCAGCTAGGTATGTGGAATAGTAGAAAAGAGTCTACCGATGAAAAAGACAACATTCATGGGCATAGAAATGTCAAACCAAAGTACGAAATTGGAACTACAATTCCAAATAAACCTAAACCAGGTGAATATCTCTCACTCTATACTAGTGGGATTCACATCAAGGTAGTTAATCATTTTTCGTCCACATAAATGTTGTTGGAGATAGAGGAAAAACATAGGAATACTTTGCAGAAACTAGAGCTAAACTACTATCAGCCTCATGCAATTTCAGGCGAAAATATTCCAGATGTAATCCTTTTAAGCTGAAAAATAATTGGATACTAATGATTAACCATTACTTTACTGGTGATTTTAATATGGTCCTCAACTTGAGAATGTTGCTTCCCTGAACAGATACGGGCAGTAGCATAGATACGGACAGTAGTGACTCAGAGTCCGGTGAGTTAGAATCTGAAGATGAACAAGAAACAGCCCCCAGAATCTCAGGTGAAAATATTTCAGACGCAATCCTTTTAAACTGAACAGACAATAGGAGACACGTGATCTAAGCTTTACTTTATTGATGATTTTAATATAGCCCTCAACATGAGATTGTATCTTTCCTGCACAGATACGGTCCAGCAAGAAAGAGTTCAGGAAGAAATAATTAAGAAAGAAAGTGAATATATTATTCAAATACACGAGTATTTTATTTGATGATTTGTGCAATGTATTATCACACAATTCACAATCCGTTTTCATTCAATATGTTTGCTGGCAGAATGCTCTGGAGTTGAACAAGCAATGATTGAGATAAAAAAACCACCAATCAAAAGAGATGAAGAAGGTGAAGGTTTCAAATTTAATAAGTTGTCTATATTATATCAATTTTGGTTTGTAGGAGTTTCTGAATCCAGATGGCTTATATTACAAAATTTAAATTTTCTTATATTACAGATTTTAATTTTCTTTATAAAATTTATGTCAACAGTCTTTTAATTTTTATTTACATAATCATGGCCTACTGCGACTACAAAATATCTCTCCATTAGACATAAGAGATTTATAATGATTAGTGCTTGACGTCTGTTGCAGCTGATCAAGGCGGGCAAGAAAATTGGAAGATTCAGCGAAGTCTCTTCTCAATAATTAGTGCAATGCTCATCCCAAATTATAGCGAAGGGGAGAGGAATGCTTTTCGCTTTCTTCACACTCGGTGCACACGCAGTAGAAAACTTCCTCGAGAATGGAAATGTTTCATGACATACCATCGGCTAGGGTGGAATATTATGTATCTAAGCCCCGACATTATTCCAGTGGAAGGATGGCAGGTTCAATTTATTGCATGGATTTTCGTCTGCTGGCAATGGAGGCACCTCATTACAACTCTTATACAAGTAAGATAGCCTCACTAAATTATGTAATCCTAACTCACTGATATTCAATTAAACGGACCGAGGTAGTTATTTATTTCATAGGCACAGGTTTTAGTTCTTATAATAAAAATAAAATTTCTTTAAACGCATTGATGTAGAAATGGAACAGGCTTCAGGTTTTAATAAAGTGGAAAGCTGAAGAGGGGCCTTCTCTGAGAGAGATTGTTGAACATTATATCGATGAAGAGTTGTCAGCTGACCTGGAAATGAGGAAAACAAGTGGCAACTTGCCTGAGAAAAGCATTACCGATGGAGATTATTATTTCAAGGAACTTCTGGGAAAGCTTTTGAGAGAGCAGGCGGAGATGAGAAAGGCTCTGAAAGATCAGGAGGATATGCTGAAAATGATCAAGAAGAAATTTTTTGGAGAGGAAGACGAAAACAAAGGAGAAAGCGCAGTGCAACAATACAAGACAGCTGAGGACGAGGAGGAGCCAGAAGAATGGAATAAGCTGAGAAACACATTACGGCGCTACAATGTTACAATGAAAGGCGTTCAAGCCTTCCAAAAATTTAGGTTTTACTGCGAGCCTGGACATCTTCCATGGCGATTGCCCGAAGAAGACTAAACCTCACCAAATCTAGGCATGCACTTCTCCCATGGATTGTGCTCTTTCCAAATAAATCATTTTCTTTCTGTAATTAAACTATCTATTAATTCTCTCCTGATGTAAAGTGGCTTGTTGGAATAATTACTTCCTCAATCATAGCATAGATTGAGTCACTCAGTCGTGACTTGAAGCATAGATTAAATAGTCAGTGAATGTGTTAAATTAGTAGTAATATGATCAATCTTGTCAATAAAACTTGATTTTTAAGCCGGAGGCCTTCTTGTTTATATGAATTGAACAGGCTAATTTTGATCATCGACGGTTGACATTGCTCGATTACAAGACAATAAAAAGACGGCGCATCATTAGATCTTTCGCCGTTTTTAATTTCTGTTTGCATTTTCTATTCACCGGCAGCAACATTTTTCGTTCACTATTCATTAATAATATTAGTTATTGCTTTCTCTTTCAGTATTACAAGAAATTCAAGAAAAATGCATTTTTCTGGACATGGTTTATGGTGCATCGAAAAATAATTAAAATCCGATTTTCAGAAGTACAAAACTTTTACCCAAACTTTGTAGGAAAAAATACTTCTTTTTCAAAATGGTGTATAAAAATCCTCTATATGTAGAGAATAAAACTGGGTTTTCAGAAGCACAAGCAGCTCTACCCAAAGTTTCGAGAGAATTCTTTTTTTCTGAAAATGGTTCATGGGAAAAGCTCTATATTTAGATTAATTAAAATTGGGTATTATGGCATTTGAACAGGAGGGTCTCACATAATAAGTAGCTACAACACTACAGCTTCTCCTCCAACTAGCTTCAGCTTATAACCTTTAAATTTAGGAAAAAATTGTTATTCGTAATTAAAAATAAAATTGTTTATAATATTATATATTTTATTAGGTAATAAGTTGGAAACAATACAATATAAATTTGGCGATTATTGATAGTAATGCTATTATTACTATTTATGTTACCCAGGGATCTGTTAGATTTGTCAGTACGGAGCCGGATCTCCAAAATCCCCAAAACCGGCAGGGTATGTATAAGCTTCTTTTGAAATGGATTAGTAAAACAGAGTGGTATTTTATGGCATGCAACTACAGTCGGCTCTCAGACCCTAAAGATATTCCGACGTTTGCAGACCAGACCTATGATATGGGGGGTAATGTTCTCTGTATCGAACCTGATAATATTGATGAAGCCTTTACTTCTGATCCGCTGGTCACCCACTATTGCAAGGAAACTAGAATTTGGAGTTTCATGGAACGTATGAAAGGCGGCCATGACGAGAGAATATCTAAACAGTTTGTTTCCTCCTGGAACAACAGAAATGTCTCGGTGGGAGGCATTCATTTTCAGCTCAATGAGGAGGTCATCGCTGAGGCTATGGGGCTCCCTATGGTGGGGAGAAAGTACAAAAGACTAGTCGGACTGCCGACCCTACCAGCCTTAAACACTTTTTCAAAGATGGGGAGCTGCCGATCAAGAAACAGGGGGGTTTCAATAGAGAAGAGCTACCGGACTTCTGGCCAAAAATTTGTCTCATTATCATGAAGTATTTCACGCTTGAAGGTAAGTTCAAGGTGTTCTACAACTACCACTTACCTTTCCTGAATCATATTAGGAATAAAGATTTAATTTTCATACCGTTTTATCTTTTGCACTCTATTGAAAGCAATATCCTTGATATTAAAAGCAACCCTGACAGAGCTATCCTCCACCAAGGCCTCCTCCTCTGTCTCTTCCAGTTTCACAAAGGCATATGCCCGACACCCCAACCCCCTCTGATTATTCAGATGATGCCCCAGGAAACGCCCGCTGAAAAAACTGAAAAGACCTCCAACTCCTCCTCCCGGTCCATCCGTATCACCCAAGGGCCTGTGAAGTCTGAGAAAAAATCCTGTAAAAAAAGTATTAAGATCCCCACCCATAAAAAGGATGGCATGGAGGACTCTTATGTTTCGGACTCCGTGGATTACATTGAAGACAAAGGGGCTGACAACACACTTGAGATGGATTTTAAGCCAAAAAGATAGAAAATTACGGAAACCCAGGTCAATTTGGAGGTGGACCTAAGCGGTTATGGCCGTAGGAGGTCTAATAGAATTGCCAAGGAACAATGCAAAATCAAGATGCTGGAGACGGCCTCCAAAGAGCTCTCCCTGACAAAAAATGCCTCCCACTCCACAAATTCTAGAAAGGTTTCCTCGGAAGGCTATATGAGCCCGACTGCTAATACTCCCTTGAACAACCCCTAGAGAGATATAAGTCCTACCCCACCCCAAAGCCCCCACTGTGACCCCTAGGTTAAACCCCTCTCCTCTGGAATGGAGGAAAAAAGCAATTTCGCAGGCACCCTTAAAAGTAAGTTTGTGAGTATTGACAAGGAAATTGCAGAGATAAAAAAGGGTATGCAGGACCTGATGAACCACTGCAGGAGGACAAACAAATTTGCTCTGAAGGCGATGCATGCCTCAGCGATGACCCTCTATAACGTGCAGGATAAGCTAGCAGACGATAAACTGGAAGCGGATGAAGATAACAAAGACCTATTCCTGTTCCTCCAGGAGGAGTGGGCGAGAACCCTGCTGTCCAAACAGCTGGGAGAGAAGAATTAACGTTGCTGTCTATGGTTCAGGTTTTTTTGGCTGGGCTTGTCCCTCGGTTCCCCTGCTCTATTTTTAGGGTTATTGTTAAGTTTATTATTTTGGTTTGGTCGAGCCCTGCGTCGCTTAGTGACAATATTTTTGATGATACTGATGATAGTAATTACTCTGGTTTTATCTTTTTAAGTAGAACTGATACTTTTGTTTTTGATAGAGGCAAAACTTTTAATGTCTGTGCTAACCTGCTAAACTGCTGTAAGCTTCGACTAGTGCCATTAATATGCTATTAATGTGCTACTAGTCCTCTGTTCCACGGGCCAGTACCCTCTTGCTGCTTTTCCTATAAAAAACAATACAATATAAATTAAATATTAAAGTTATAAATAATGTCATTAGAATTTTAATATTTAATTATTTTCTTTAATTTGCATTATATTTATCAAAAGAATTATATTATTTTTTATTTTTATTTTATTGTAGAGAAATAATTTTATTTTTATATTTAGTTAAATTTTTATGTATTATCATTTATTTCCATTTTATTATATTAAATTAATTGTAGATGGATAAATATGTAATGGAAATTATTTAGAAGAAATAATAGTTAGAATTTTATAACTATATATTAATAATAGTTGTAATGAAATTTGTGTGATTTTCAATTTTGATTTAATTATATTTTATAAATAATTTTCATTTTATTAAATTATTTTCTTATTGAGTTCAATTGGGAAAGGGCCTGAACGCAACCAAAAACATGAAGTCATATGACAATTCCAAAGGAATTCACTAGATGTGAATTCAACCAGTAAAAACTAAACAACAAAAAGACCAACAACTAAACTAACTCGAGTCTAGGAACAACAAATAGAAAACTAAATTGAAGGAAGCTGAACTTCCTTCCATTCCTCATTGAGCTCTTTCAATGTGTCCAGGAAAGAAGAAAGGTGTTAAAAGTGGAGGTCATTCTTTCCATCATGTCCTTGTTGACTTGACAACTTTAGCCAATTTATTGTTTATCTGGTTTTGGTTGGCTTTAACATTCCCTAGAGCTCTTATCATTGTCTTCTTCTCCTCATCAGCGGGAATGAGGGTTTTAAGCTGTCAAATTTGGTCCTCCATGATGCCCCAGTTGTCCAATTTTGAGCCAACTCCTCTACCACTTCTCACATGCTAGTGTCCATATTGGTGTTAGACCAATCAATAGCTTTAGCTTCGGCCTCTACAATGGCTTCCAGTCTGTTGATTTTATTTTTTATTGTGTCGAGTTGGGCAATTATGTAAAGAATATAGAATCACTCTATATTCTGGAAACACATAGGAAATGCTCTGTTTCAGCAAACAACTAAAACTCAAGAAACCCCAAAATAGTGCAGAGCATAAATACAAACAAAGATGGAGTTATGCAAGCTTTCTTCTTGCTTCTATTAATCTGGAAAATTACTTCTACAATAAACTAAACTTGTAGCAATTGGGGCTGAATACAAAATATCTTGAAGCAATCACTACTTAACAAGATAATAAAATTACAACTCTTGTTGCAATAAAAAAGTCTCTGATAAAACAGAGCACTTACAAAAAAAAAACCTATTTTTGCTGCTGCTGCAAATAAACTTCTTACAAGTCTGTTCTCTTGAAAGAATAAAGATATTCTTTGCTTTATAAAGTAATTGTTGTCCAAAGACATAATCAGATTTCAAAAATCTGATTTGAACTTATCTCCCAAAGTTCACACAAAATTTGATTTAAACTTATCAACATTAAACAAGGGAGAGTTAAAAGTCAACAAAAGTTGCTCAAGACAATCAGATTTTATTCTAAAAATCCAACACTCCCCCTTTGTCTTGAGCTGACAAAACACGATCATGCTTGATCCAAATGAACTACGCCCAGATTTCTCCTTAGGCGCTCAAAACTTGCAATGTTCAAAGGCTTGGTGAAAATGTCTGCTAGCTGTTGTTCTGACCTGCAAAACTTCATTTTTACTTCACCATTCTCAACTAATTATCTAATAAAATGATACCTAATTTCAATGTGCTTGCTTCTTTCATGAAACACATGATATTTTGACAAAGCTATTGAGGAAATATTGTCATAAAATATTGTGGTTCCATCCTCTTGTTTTTCCTTCAAATCTGTCAAGAACCTTCTCAACAGAATAGCTTGACATGCTACTGCATTTGCTGCTATATATTCAGCCTCTATTTTAGATTGAGCAACTATGGGTTTCTTCTTAGAAGCCCATGAGATTACACCTGAACCCATGTGAAAGACATATCTGGAAGTGCTCTTCCGATCATCCAAACTCCCCTCCCAATCACTATCTGTGTAACCAATCAATCCATAATCATTTGCTGCAGTATAAAAAATACCATATCCCTTGGTTCCATTCACATACCTTAGGATTCTCTTTCCCGCTTGCTAATGGGAGTCCTTTGGGGTTTCCATAATTCTGGAAATCAAACTTACTGCACGTATAATGTCTGACCTAGTAGCTGTTAAATACATCAAACTTCCAACCAAGCTTTTAAATAAAGTTGGATTCACATTGCTGCTGCAATCATTCTTGCTTAGCTTTAGACATACCGTAGTTGGTGTTGGGGCAGCCTTGCTACTGTGCATTCTAAATCTCTCCAAGATTTGATTTGCATATATTTCTTGAGAGATAAAAATCTCATCATGCATTTGTTTCAATTCTATGCCTAGAAAATATCTCAAGAGACCTAAGTCTGACATTTCAAACTCTCTTTTCATGGCCTCTTTAAAATCAGAAATGAGAAAATCATTATCCCCAGTAAAGATTAAATTATCAACATACAAGACAACAATTAAAATATTACTGTTTGTTGCCTTGATGTAAAGAGTGGGCTCACCATCTCTTTTGCAAAAGCCATTGCTCATCAAATATGAGTCAATTCTGCTATACCATGCCCGTGGATCTTGCTTCAGCCCATAAAGAGCCTTCTTCAGCCTATACACTTTACCTTCATGACCTAGAACTTCATAACCAGGTGGCTGCTCCACATAAACAACTTCTTTTAATACTCAATTCAAGAAGGCAGATTCAACATCCATTTGATATACCTTCCATTTGTGTCGGGCTGCAATTTTTATGGCAACACACACGGTTTCCATTCTTGCAACAGGGGCGTAGGTTTCATCATAGTCTCTACCAAACTGTTGTTTATACCCCTTGACCACCAATCGAGCCTTACGCCTATCTATTTTTCCTTCAGCATTTCTCTTGGTCTTGTAAACCCATTTAACTCCAATAAATTTCTTGTTAGGAGGTAAATTAGTGAGCTCCCAAGTTTCATTTCTTCTAATTGCATCTATTTCCTCATTCATGGCCTTACACCATTTTTCTTCTATTTCAACATCCTCAAAATAAATTGGATCATTATGAGAAAATAATGCAAATTTGATGTTTTCATTAAATTCATTTTCATACCTTTCATCTTGGTAAACCTCTCTTAGACTCTTGGTCTTTCTTGGCACTAGGGAGGCGAAAGTGGGATCACAACTCTCTGTATTGCTCTTGTTGGTCTTTGCTGGGCCAATTTGCTGCCTTCTGGAGCCTTCTATATCTAATGTTATATCATCTTGTTGTTCATTAAACTCATCATCTTCAACAATAATAGACACTTTACTTGAAGTTCTTGATGATGTGTCCACCGAGCCATCCCATGACTCATTTTCAATGAACTCCACGTCTCTTGAAATGATGATCCTTTTGGTGACTGCGTTATACAATCTATATGTCTTTGAGTCAAGACTATATCCCATGAAGATGCACTTCACACCCTTGTCATCCAAATTTTTCCTTTTCTCTTTTGGTATGTGTGCATATGCTACACACCCAAACACTCTCAAGTGTTCAATCGTCCATCTATGTTTTACCCATGCTTCCAATTGAGTCTTGTCACAAACTACCTTTGTAGGACTTCTATTTATCAAATAAACAGTTGTTGCTACAGCCTGTCCCCGATATTCAATTGGGAGTCCTTTTTCTTTTAGCATGCTACTTGCCATCTTAACTATGGTCCTATTCTTTCTTTCAGCCACACCATTTTGTTGCGGAGTATAACTGGTTGTTAGCTCCTTCTTTATGCCATTCTGCTTGCAAAATTTCACAAAAATATTGGAGGTATATTCCCCCCCTCTGTCTGACCTTAGGACTTTAAGATAATGTCCACTTTATTTTTCAGCCTGGTCTTTAAATTCTAAAAACTTATCAAAAGCTTCAGATTTATTTTGCATAAAATACACCCATGTTCTACGACTGAAATCATCTATGAAGGTCATAAAATAAGTAATCCCCCCAATGGAAGTGATTTGCATAGGGCCAACTAAATCAATATGCACCAGCTCTAATGGTGCTCTTTCCCTTCTAGAGTTACTAGAATTAAAGGGCAACCTATGTTGCTTACCCAAAATGCAAGTCTCACACTTGCTACTGATCTCTTTTATACATGGCAAATCATCTACCATTCTTTTCTTGGACAGTAAACTTAAACCAGCATAACCAAGATGTTCATACCTTAAATGCCATAGCTTGGAGGGGTCTTAAAGCATGATCTTGAAGGCTGATTGTTGTACTATTGTACATGATTTCTTGGGAGATGCATTTGCTGAAATTGAAGAGAAACACATTTCTACCTTCAATGGAAACATTTGATTCTTTGTCATTTGGACTGCTGCAATAATTTTTCTACTCCCATCCTTCTCATAAATGACACATTGACCATTCTCCATCAACACTTTATATCCATTTTGAATGAGTTGTCCAACACTCATCAAATTGTGCTTTATCCCTGGGGCAAAATAAACATTCTGAATTTCTTGTTTCTCACCTTGCTTGGTGCGAATCATAATAGGTCCTTTTCCCACAACTGGAACAATTCCATTGTTCCCCATTCTGATTTTAGACTTAATAGATTTATCAATAAAAGAAAAAAGACTTTCATTACCACTCATGTGGTTGCTGCAACCGCTGTCCAAATACCATACTTTGGGGCTGCCTTCTTCACCAATATTGCACATGATGAAGGGTGTGGGATTATTTCCATCACCCACTTTAACATCAGTCACATTAGCATTTTTATTTGACTGATCACCTTGCTTTTTCCAACATTCACTTGCATAATGGCCAAATTTATGGCAATAATAGCACTCAACATTGCTCTTGTTTGAATTACTATTCTTCTTGCCTCTAGAATTATTCTGAGAGATGCTAGCTCCCTAATTTGTGGCTGCTCATTTTGAGCTTTCTCCTCGAGCATTTTTTTATCTGGAGTTGCCACGACCTCTGCCTCTTGAGCCTCTTCTAGAGTTGTTTCTTCCTCTCCCCTACCTCTTGCATTGGATTGAGCTCTGAAAGCTTGGTCTTGAGAAGAATTTTATAATCTATTAATTTGGTGCTCGTGGGTTTAGAAAGAACCCATTAACTCATCAACACTCAATGTTGAGAGATCCTTTGCCTCTTCAATGGCAATAACTAGAGTATTAAATTTTGAGGGAAGACTTCTCAAAATTTTCTCTACTATTCTTTGCTCCTCCATGGTTTCTCCATTGGTTTTCAACTGGTTTATCAAACCAGAGAGTCTAGAGCTAAAGTCTGAAATTGATTCATTGTCCTTCATGAGAAGAGTCTCAAATTCTCTTCGAAGCATTTGGAGCTTCACCGCACGAATTTTTTCAGTCCTTTTAAAACTAGTACGAAAGATATCCCAAGCTTCTTTGGAATAATCAGCTGCTGCTATTCTGAGAAAGATTGCCTCTGTCAAGGTAGTTTCAATCAAGCTCAAATCTTTTGCATCTTTCCTCCTTGACTTCTTCAACTGAGTCTTCTGATTGTTTGTGAGGGCTGCAAAGAGAGTTAGATCAGTCACACCCACAAAGCCACTGACCACAAGCTCCCAAAAATCATTTGCAACCATTAAGGTCTTCATCTTCTTTGCCCAAACATCATAATTTTGTCCATTAAAGGATGATGGTTGCTGCCAGCTCTTTCCCACATCTCCAACCATGTCTCTTGTGCAAGATAAACAAATACCCTGAAAAAAATGCCCAGACTCAGAAGGATTGAGGGCCAATCAGCTCTGATACCATGCAAAGAATATAGAATCACTATATATTCTGGAAACACACAGGCAATGCTTTGTTTCAGAAGACAACTAAAAATCAAGAAACCCCAAAACAGGGCAGAGCATAAATACGAACAAAGATGGAGATATGCAAGATTTCTTCTTGCTTCTATTACTCTGGAAAATTACTTCTACAATAAACTAAACTTACAGTAAGTGGGGCTGCATACAAAATATCTCGAAGCAATCACTGCTTAACAAGATAATAAAATTACAACTGATGTTGCAATAAATAAGTCTCTGATAAAACATAGCACTTACAAAAAAAAAAACTATTTGCTGCTGCTGCAAATAAACTTCTTACAAGTCTGTTCTCTTGAAATAATAAATATATTATTTGCTTTATAAAGTAATTTTTGTCCAAAGACAGAATCATATTTCAAAAATCTGATTTGAACTTATCTCCCAAAGTTCACACAAAATCTGATTTAAACTTATCAGCATTAAACAGGGGGGAATTAAAAGTCAACAAAAGTTGCTCAAGACAATCACATTTTATTCTGAAAATTCAACAAATTAACCATTTGACAATGGTGTTTAGCTAGTTGTAGAAAATGCATGGTTTATCAACCTTGTTTACAATTAGGGAATACTTAGGCAGGTCATCTGCGAAAGTGGGGTTCTTTGAATAGGATAGGGAAACATTGAGGGGGAACTCATGGTCGTTAAGGTACATTTTATGCTTAATAGGGGAAGAGGATTTAGGTGGTGGATGAGTAGTTTTGGTGGGAGAATTCTCAAGAACCAAGCCAATTCGGTGGACCAATGCGACTCAGAGTCCTTAGACACAACAACAGTGTTCATGCCTAGAGCTTTCATCTTTTCTTTGCACAAACGGTTAACCCTGGTAGAGATGGTGAGGGTGGACCCAAAGGAGGCTGAATTGCTTTTGGGCTAACCACAGGTTTACTGAGATCCAAAATTAAAGAAGGGTCAAAGGCATTAGGTTTTTTGGGGCCAAGCTCCGGAGACTGGGCTAGATTGAATTTATAGTGGCACAGGATTAAACCATGGTGAAGGGGGGCTTCTTTTTGGCCTTACTAACAGACTAAGATGGGAAGAAAAATAACCAAAAGGGGAAATTAATCTTGAGATTGTGCCTAAAATGATTCAGTATAGGAAATAATTGAGAATGAAAATGGTTAAACCTACCTTCCAGGGTGACGAATTTGATTAGCACTAGTGCGACGTCCGTCCATTCACCAGGCGGTGCTTCCCTGTTGAAACTATTTTGAAGCCTCTGAACATCTTCCGTAGGGCCAAGAAAAAGCTTGAGGTCTTGTTTATAGTTCCCATTGGTATTTTTATAGAAATGGGCTTCCCCCCGCGACCAGACTAGTGACAACCACTATCATCTCCATTGAGACCTCAAAGGAAACCCCACCAATTTTAATCTTTCTATTATCCTAGGCCTCCACAAATTTCTCAATGCTTAGAGTCGAACACTGTCATGCCCTCAATGTAATTGTCAAGATGCCCAGCCTGCAGGATGGACCAAAGGTTGTTGTTGTTCTTGTATTCATCGCATTTATCTGGTTCAATCTGGTTGAGATCACCTCCCATTATTTTGTTGCAGTGAGAATTCATAGAGATGAACAAACCATTAACCATAGAAAGAAACAATAGGGAAAAAATAAAAAAATTAATAATATATTTTAAAACTTATTAATATAATTCAAAATAAAACATTAATAAAAAATTTAAAACTTGAGATAATTTTTTTCAAAAACTACCTTTTTTCTAAGGTCAATAATTGTTTAATGTTGCCCAAAATATGAGATAAATGTTTAATATTGCCAGATAATAGTTTGTACAAAACATTTCGGCAAAAATCATTCATATCCCTAAATTTTTTTAGCTATAAATAAATAATTTTCTAAAAATATTTAGTTAAAATTTTTGCATGTATACTTTAGTTAATATAAAAAATTTACAATATGAAAAATAACTAACTTTTGACTGATTTCCTAATAAGGAACTTATTAATAACACGTTAAAAAAAAGTGTGTTGCCTATAGTGCACAACATACGACAAAAACTAATAATCATCATAGTGTTGAATTTAAATAACTCCAATTTAAAGTCAACACATAAATCTTTAATTAATTAAAACAACAAAAATAATTTTAATCAATTTCAAGATTTTAATAATTGCAATTTAAAACTTGATGTCACATGCTTTGATTTATATAATTGAATACAATCATTGAGGTGTTTATTTATATAATTGAATACAATCATTGAGGTGTTGAACTCGCCTAACATTGAATCTAAGGTTTTTAAACCTTGGTGAATGGGTTTTTATGGCACACATCATCCTAACCAATTGTGCTCAACCAATTGAACTAGGAATTTTTGGCACGATAATAAATTTTGTATTCAAGTTAACCTAAAGTCAATATTAAAGCAAATATTGATGGAATTGTTGCAAAATATATATTTTGGTTTATTAGAGAAGTTAAATGACATTGAACACTAGGGATCAAGTCTTGTTTAATTAAACACATTTTAGCTCTTAGTCAAGAGGTATCAACCTAGACTTGTACTATTGAATCAAGTTGCAAAAAAAATATCTAAATTGGATACAAAATTCTACATCAAAAAATAAAAAATTCTACATGTTTGTGTTGCTTAGATTGTATCTTGTTCTAGCAAAATAAACATAATATATTTTTGACAATATTACATCAATAGTTGTGACTTTAAAGATCTTATTGTTAATGGTGACTACCCATAATTGAATGAAATTTGTTTCTTAGATCTAAAAAGTAACAAATCAGGTGATGCCACCAATAAAGAATAAGTTAGTGCACAAGTATTAGTCTAACTTTTTTTAGGTGTTTTTGGACACCTTGGAATTTTTTTTTCTGATATGGCATTATATTTGATGACGTAGTCGGGAGAGGACTTGGCAAATAAGCTGCTGCAAAAATTAGAAGTGATTTGAAACTTCCATAAACACAAACTAGAATGCTCAACTATTGAATTCTCTATCCTATATAAAATAATATTTTAAGTTAGATGACCCTATAATAAAAATTTGGAGAGTAGTCCCTAAACTCCACCATGATGGTATTTGGCGAAAGTCTAAAATCTGGAGACACATCTGAAAATCCAGAAAATTTGAATTTTTTTTTTTTGGGTGTGTTAGAAGACACCTGCCCCAAAATATTACTGCTTCTTTAAATATATTACTGACTGAGGCAAATCACTCCCACTGTACCTTATTAAAAAGGGATATTTGTATGTTTTCTTAAATAGGAATACAACTGTCATTCGTCAAAACAGACTTACGCATTTCTATATAAGTATTTGTATTGTGTCGGGTTCGGTTCTGCTTCATTGTTTTTTATTTTAAAAAGTAGCCAAAACTGGGGGCTGACCCGAACAGAAAACCAACATGAGGAGTACCGATAACCAGCAAACAACCCACAACAAACCCTCAGCCTATGCCAATTTTGAAAACCAAAAACCAAGAAAGAAAATCAATAGGCCCTAGCTCCAACATAGAGCTGGTAACCAGCTGGAAGTCCTAGCAGGCCCCAACCTCACCATGAGGTTGGTAACTAGCCTGTGGTAGTGATTAACATTAGAGTTAATATTATCAGTAAAAAACAACAGATAACAGTAATTAATAGTAAAAACTAGTCTGGTAGTCTTAACAGGCCCCAACCTCACCATGAGGTTGGTAACCAGCCTGTGGTAGTAATTAATAGTAGAGTTATCATTAACAGCAAAAAACAATAGATAACAGAGACTAGAATTTAAATGAAGATCAAACAAGCCTACATCGCCCAACCAGAGAGTCTAGTCAAAAAGTTTAACCATAGGCAAAAGGGGGCTAGTTGGGGTTACCTTCCCCGCCTTTCAATAGGAGCTTCAACCAATCGTCCGCAAGGAACTGGTACAGTTTTTCATCCTTACACTCACCTCCTGGGTTCATTTTCTCCATATGAAGGAGTTGGAGTGTAGTGGTAGCCGCATGCATGACCTTCACTGCAAAATCCACAATCCTGTTGAAGCTTTCCCTGAGATTATTGATTTCCACTCTCATTTCCTTTATCTCCACCTTGGGGTCAGACAACAACTCCTGAGGACCAACATTACCAATGGGGGTGTCACTCACAACATCAGGCAGTTTATCCTCTATTTTTTTAGGGTCCTCCGGGGTAATATTTATAACCACCTGAGGGCTAGGGGACTGCGGGGTTAGGAGCGGAGAGTCCACTTTCTTCTCCTCAAAGATTTTTTTCTTCGAGAAGTCATAGGTGGGGAGACCGAAACTGGCCGAGACTTGAGATTCATGGCTTTTCTCAGACCCCTCCACAATAGGGCTTTGCTTCTTATTTTCCTTATCCTTCTCCTCGACCTTAATTTTCTTTCCCACTTTAGATTTCCCCCTAGCTGCCTGCTTGATATCTTCTTCCTCCAAATCTTCTTCCTCTTCTTCCTCTTAAGTACACCTCTTTCTCACAACGTTTTGCTTATATCTAGTTTTTGTGGCTATTCTGTTAGATCTTCGTCTACTGTCGTTCTCCTCCTCCTCACCTTTAGAATCAATGGTGATTTGGTCACCGTCGGCCGAGCTCTATTTATTTTTCTTGGAGACTGGGGTTTTGGAGGAAGTCGTGGGGTTGGATAGTGTGACTGGAAGCTCATTAGGGTTCACAGAGTGTTGTGTGGAAATAAGAAGAGAAACAGTCTTAGGCAGGCAGAGGGATAAATGTAAATTGTAAAGGTAAAGCGTTAAGCCCTGATGGAGGATGCAATACTTCTGCCTAGATTTCATTTTTTCTCTTACATCCAGAACAGACACTTCCATAGAATGGAGCAGGAAAAATGGAAAGGATATGGAATCGTTGTACCTGAAGTGGTTGAGGAGAGGGAAATGGTAGTTGTAACAGGTGCCGAAGTGGCCTTCTAGAGTGATGTACTTCATCAGAACAAGGCACATTTCATCCCATGGGTCGGGCAGCGACAATCTGTTGAATCCTCCCCTAAAACATTCAGGAATCTCCACTTTTTTAAAGAACTATTTCATATGGGTGTCATCACGGCTTTTGGTGATCTTCCATTTTTTCCCCTCTATGGAGAGTCCTGTGGCTTGTGCGATAAACTCCTAATTAATCTCAAATGTTATTCCATTAATTTTTACTTTACACTCATCCCAAGTTTTCACCAACTGCAGAGAGACCAGGTCATCACTGCCACCCATAGCCTTCATGAATGGGAAGAAACCGCCCTCCTTGAGGTAGTTGAGAATGCACAGATTTTTGATTAAATCATCCTTGATCCTAGTGGGTTCCACCTGCACCATATCTCTGCCCATCTCTGAGCTGTATTCAGGAAAGTCTTCCTCCTTAGTCTCAACCAACAACCCACCTTTCCTTCCTTTTTTCAGCACAACCCTCACCAGAGCGGAGCAATAAACCCAACAGATGTAGCACTTTTGTCTCCAAACAAAAAACTAGGTGGTAATAATGTCCGCATTCTCATAGAGTTGGCCTGTACTATTCACATGGTTTGCCAATATGAGCAAATAAGCTTTGCATATCAAAAAATGATTTTTCCATAAAGGCCATAAAGGCTTGATGTTGCAATTAATCACATCAGTCACTTCATTCTTTCCCTTGCGCGTGTTATGCTCCATGTCTTCTTTTAATTTGAAAAATCTCGTACTCTTTCTAAAAATGGCATTGATAGCCCGTCTTTCAAGCTGGCGATAATTAATATGACCACATCCCGTGTCTCTTATAAAATTTGAAATGATGCGGTGCCTCGTGAACTTGCTCGTCGACTTTTTTGACCAATCAACATCAGCCTTGTTAGACATTATTAAATTTGCTTTCTTTTTCCACAAGTCGAATAACATGCTTGGGTAGGGATTTTAAGTTTCTCCAACATCTTAAGCTATTCCCCGCAAGACCCATGGTTGCCAACATGTCTGCCACCGCATTACCTTCATGATAAATGTGTTGTAGGTTGAATTCATCAAACCTAGGGAGCAGCGAACAGATGTCATGCCACACATTTGCCAAAATCCAGCCAGTAGTATAGTTCCCTTTAACCAGCTCAATAACAATTTTAGAATCACCTTCTATGATTAATCTTTTAATCCCTATATCTGACGCCACCTTTAGACCCCATAGGAGGGTAGACATCTCAGCCAAATTATTAGATCCCTTTCTAAGGTGGACCGCATAGGCCAGGATAAGGTGTCCTTTATGACCTCTAAAAATACCTCCTCCCGCAGCAATGCCATTAGAGGCAGCACCATCAAAGTTCAACTTAGTTATGTTTTCCTCCGAGGGTGACCATTTAGTGTTTAGTCTAGTTAAAATTTTGGAGTTGTCCATCATATAGAAGGAAGTGGGAAGAGCCCATTCCTTGGCTATCATACACTCTAGTCCCTTGGGGGGACGGGGGAAATTTTCCAATGACAGGTTTCCAGATTTCCTTAAGAAGATTCACAGTCATCTACACTGTACCTTCAACATTACTGTCTTCTCCTCTAAAAATTTGGTTGTTTCATTCCTTCCACAGACCCCAGCAGACCTGCGGGGTAATAATCGCCAAAGGATGTGAATGAGAGGGTGCTCAGCAATTTGACCCCAGTTATTAATGAATTGGTCTAAGTGCTCCAAAAAGACCCAATCCAGCTACATTTTGCTCATTATTTTTCCCCACACTTGAGAAGCGTAAGGGCAGTGAATAAGAATATGATTTATAGTCTCTGCCTGCATTTTACAAAGAACACACCTGTTGACTAGCTGAACCCCCCATTTCTGGAGGTTGTCTAATGTAAGGATTTTTCCATGAAGAGCGGTCCACCAGAAAAAATTAATTTTGGGGATGAGCTGGGGGAGCCACACCTTTCCCCAACTCAACTCATCTGCCAGAGCTTTAATGTTAGCATGGTAAGCAGATTTGATCGTAACCTCCCCCGATTTGCTGTGGCACCACATAGCCATGTCAACAATTTGAGAGATGGGGATCCTGATCTCAGCAATCATTTTTTGTAGTTCCATAATGTGAGGTGGGATATGCTCCTGGTCATGGTAAGAATTTTCAAGGTTCTTCCATTTCATATCCTGAGAAATGTAGTCACTGACTTTGTCTCCAAAGTGAGAAGTCAGACGATCTCTGAGGAGACTAAGTTTATTTCTACTGAGAGGTTTATCTCCTACCCACCAATCCTTCTAGAAACTTATATGCTTACCATCACCCACCACCCATTTTAAGCCTCTTAGGAGGGATCCTTTACTTTTCACCATGAAATTCTAGAATTTAGATCCAGTGGGGTAGTTTTGACCCATGGGGAATTGGTCATTTAAGTAGTATTTGGCCTTCAGAATTTTACACCAAACTGAGTTACCTTTAAAGAGTTGCCACCCAAGTTTGGTAATTAGCTCCTTGTTAAGATCTTTTATCTTTCTCACTCCCAGTCCTCCCACCTTCTTGGGTTGGCAGACTATTTCCCAGCTAATTAGGTTCATTCTAGTCTTTTCCTCCGTTCCGGACCAAAGGAAGTTCCTTTGGATTTTTTTCCAATTTTTCTGTAGTTCTCTCATTGATTTTGAACAGAGATAGGAAGTAAACCAGTATTCCTTAGAGGGCCGCCACCAAAATTTGGAGCTTTCCCGCATTACTTAGGACCTTGCCTTTCCATCCTGCCAATTTTTTCTGCATTCTTTCAAGAATAGAGCTCCATAAAGGGTCAGAGACTTCCTTCACAGTGAGGGGGAGCCTGAGATAGGTGTCGGGAAGTATACCACCCTTACAACCAATACATTCTATAATTTTCAATTGGGTTCTTTGTTTAGAATTAAAGAAGTAAATTTTGCTTTTACTGTAATTAATCACCCGACCCGAAGCCTCCACATAAACATTCAGAAAATCTTTTGATTGTCTCGCTTCTCTGATGTAAGATTTCCCAAACAGAAACGTGTCGTCCACAAATTGTTGAATGATTTTCGGAGGAAGAGTGGAGGCTAGTTTGAATCCAGCAATGTGGCTAGAAGCCTCTAGTCTCAACAGAGTATGGGCCAGCACCTTAGCCACTAGGAGGAACAGATAAGGGGATAGAGGGTCACCTTGGCACAAGCCCCTGCCAGATTAAAGGACCCCCAAGGAGAACCATTAACCAGAATAGCAAATTCAACAGTTTCCATTGCCTCCTTGACAATTCTAATGAAATTTGTATTAAAGCCAAGCTTTTTTAGAACCCCTTATAGGAATTTCCAAATCACCTTATCATACGCCTTAGAGATATCAAGTTTCAGTGCCATGCCAGCATTATTACCTCTATCCATCGAGTAAATGATTTCATGGGTAGTGATAGCCGTACCTAGGATTTGCCTTCCCGGAACAAACCCCTTCTAGTTGGGGTTAATAATTTTACCCAGGAGAGGTTTGATCCTATTTGTGATGATTTTTGAAAGGATTTTATAAACTGTGTTATAGAGGCTGATCGGCCGGAAATCACTTAGTTCCTTGGGGTCTTGGATTTTAGGGACTAGAACAATGTAAGTTTTGTTAATACTCTTGAGGATTTTTCCAGTTCTAACAAAATCATGGGTAGCATGGATAATATCATATTTTATGACGTCCCAGAAATGCTGGAAGAAAGCCGGGGGAAATCCGTCTGGTTCGGGAGATTTAAAAGCCCCCATGGAGAAAACCACAGTTTTGACTTCCTCTACAGAGACCTTGGATAGAAGCCAATCATTCTCTTCTCTAGAAATAACAGTCGGGATAGCCTACAGAAGATGGGAGCTGTCAGAGTCAGCCCCCCTCCGAAGCGTGCTCTTAAAAGTATCACGAAAGAAATCCACCGCATGATTACCCATTTCTTCTTCCTCACTTATCACCACCCCACTGACAGCCAGTGATTTGATAGTATTTCTTCTCTTATGAATTGAAGCAGATCTGTGGAAAAAAGCCGAGTTGCGGTCCCCTTCCTTGAGCCATTGGATGCGAGATCGTTGCTTCCAGAATATTTTGTCCCTTTTGATGTTATCTTTCCATTTATTCCTCCATCTCTCATCCTTAATATGAGCTTCCCAAGAGGAATTGCCGATGGCCATTTCATTTTTGAAGAGTTTAAGTTTTTCCTCTATGTCTTTTTTGCATTGGAAAATGTCCCCGAACTTATTTTTGCTCCATCCGTGGACCTCCCTTTTGATTGTTGTTGTTATATGCGTAGCTAGATAAGGTGTTGGGTTAGATAAGGAGGTGAATATGGCAAGTGTGGAAGAAGCGAGAGAGAGTGGCAACACTGCTCATCCCTCTGGAACAAATGAGAGTGAAGATGTTGATATTACAAATAATGAAAGCCTTGCAAACATAGAAGATGGAAGGATAGGTCTTATTGAGGTAGCAAAGGAAGGGGATGTAGATCTGGTCGATCAACTCATTGAGAATGGTGCAGGAGTCTCTGCAACATATGATCTTGGTTGGACAACATTGCAAAGGATGAAAGTCTTTCAAACGCAGTTACCAATGATAAGCCTACTCCTCTACAACTTGCTATTGTGCATGGAAAATACCAAATGTGCACACTCTTGCTTCAGTACAAAGAAAGCGTGACTTCCAAAAATGAGTATGGTTTTACCGCGCTTCACAATTCATTAAAATGTTCGCAGGAAAATGAAGAGGTTGTTCGTGCTCTTATTTCAGGGGAAGAAGAGGACAGGGTTGAAGGGAGTGCTCGCTTAGTGGATGTCCAGAACGATAGAGGAAGCACGCCTCTAGATATTTCTTTTACAAACAGAGTGAATGTGAGTATGGTGGTGTGGCTTCTAACAACGTCTAGTGAACCAACATCTTATTTTACGGTTTGGTACGGATATTATGCGAACATCTCAGAGTATCTGTGCGAGTCTTCGCAAATGGGGTATGTGGATCTGGTTCAAAAGCTACTAGTTGGAGGTGCTGATCCTTTTGAAGGAGATGATGAAGGAAAAACAACACTTCACTACGATGTAGAGGGTGCACTTGACCCAAAAGTGGCATTACAAATTATTGAACATCTAGGAGGAGTAAACTGGGGGAAAACATTAGCGGGTGATAAATACGGAAGAAAATTTTTTAACCTTTTAGATCATCACATAAATCTGAAGAAACTTTTTTAACCTTTTAGATCGTCACATAAATCTGATGGATACTGTTGAAATAAATAATGTTTATTTTAATCTACAGTGCTGCTCAGTCGGTGAGCATTTATTTTATTTTAGAATTCTCTATCACGTGGAAGACTCCAGAATTATCCTCCTCTATTTCTTCCGTAGCCTCTGAAGAACTTTCTGGAGGCCTGCATACAATCTATATATACAACAGCCTCCTTGTTTTATCTGTGTGACAAATTGTGTAGTTATTTGTATAATGTAATTATAATTTCATAGTGTTGATAAGTTTCTCTATTCTGCTGTGTTTTATTGTGCTATGTTCTATTCTTTTTCACACCTATACTTAACTCTGTTCTTCTACTGTTATTTTTATATTGTTCTACATGGTATTAGAGCACTTCAATCTTGGGCTGTAATGTGAAGAATTTGTAGTGTGAAGTTCTGATTTCTTTTTTGTAGGCTGTAATTTGGTTGAGCAACACTAGTTTTTTTTCTGCACGGGAAGTGAATATACTGCAGTAAAGGGAAGAATTCCTACACAAACATTGGTGAGAAACTTCCATTTTTTTGGGTATTAAAGATCTTGAAGTGTGTTTCATTCTCATCCAAAAAGGAGTTAATTTGATATAATGGATTCTCTTGGTGTTTCTCCGCCCACAGTAAAATTGAATGGAAAAAATTATTATGATTGGGTATCTCATATAGAAATTACTCTAACTCTTCAAAATTGTTTTGAGATTGTTACTGCAGTGAAAAAAGACCAACAAATCCTAGAAAAGATCAAGAAAATTGGGATAAAAGAGATAAAAAGGCAGCAACACTTATCAAGCTTACACTTTTAGAAGAAGTTTTTCCAGAAGTTCGTAATGAGAGAAGCAGAGTCAAAATATGAGATATTTTGAAAAATCTGTATCAGAATTCAGGTGATGTATGGATCTTATCTCTCACCATAGAATTATATAATATGAAATTGTCAAGTTCACAAGAATTAGTCTCTCATCTAAGTAAATTAAAGGAAAAGAAAAATGAGCTTTCTTCTCTTGGAAAGGATATAGATGATAGAGATTTTGTGCAAATTATATTACAAATTCTTCCAGGATCTTATCAATCATTTATAAGTGGATTAGATATTGTAGACAAATTTAAAAGTATTAAATTAGAGGAATTATGTGCTAAACTAGTTCAAGAAGAGAAAAGACAAATTAAAGAAAGAGAATCATTTGATAGTGAATCTAAGAATTCATAATGAAGGGAAAGCAATACTACAAAAGTCACAAGATAATCAATCTAAAGAAAGAAATAGGAAGTGTGAAAATAAAAGCATGGATTATAATAGAAGTAAATGGAAATACAATTATTGTGGCAAGATGGGTCATAAAGAAAATAAATATTTCAAAAAGAATAGAGATAAAAAGAAGAAGACAAATAAGTCTACTAAATTTGATGATTATAAAATAAATGCTTTTGTGTTGCACTTAAAGAAAATAATTCTTTTAAGGATGATTGGGTTATTGATTCTGGTGCTACACAACACATGTGTCATAATAAGGAACAATTTGAATCAATAAGTGAAAATAGTGCAGAAACAATATATTTGGGAAATAACAGTGCTTTGGAAGTTAAGGGGAATAGAAATGTCAAAGTTGATAATCGTGAGTTCAAAAATGTGAAGCTTGTTCCTGAATTAAAATTATATCTACTTTCGGTATCTCAAATTGCAAATCAAGGGTATAAAATAAAGTTCTACAATGAAAAATGTTTAATCAAGGATGTGAATAATAATTATAAAGTGATTTCAATTGGTAAAATAGAGGATGGATTATATAAATTTCAAGAATTTACTTCTAGCAATGGAGATGAGAATCTATGTGTTATTGCCAAATATTCTATGAGCAAGTTATGGCATGAATGAATGGGACATATCAACTATCAAAGTCTCAAGCTTATGGAGAAACTACATATGGTGCATGGGCTTCCCAAGATCTCACCAAGTCATAAGGTATGTGAAGGATGTGCAATGGGAAAGCAACATGTGGAAAGTTTTCCACAGGGTAAATCATGGAGGGCAAGAACTCCTCTGCATTTGTTTCATAGTGATGTAATGGGTCCTTTTAAAATAACTTCACTTGGAGGATCAATGTATATTCTCACTTTTGTAGATGATTGTACTAGAAGAATTTGGGTGTATTTTTTGCAAAAGAAGGATGAAGTGTTTCAAAAGTTTAAAGAGTTTAAAGCTTTGAGTTAAAAATAAAGTAGAAAATAGCTAAAGATAATAAGAACTGATAGAGGGATTGAGTATATGAATAAAGCCTTCTTAGAATTTTGTAAAGAGTATGGCATAAAGAAACAATCAACCATTTCTTATTCACCTCAACAAAATGGGGTTGCCGAAAGAAAAAATAGAACTATAATAGAAATGGCTAGGTGTATTCTTCACACTAGAAATATAGATGCAAAATTTTGGGCTGAAGCAGTTCATACTGCGGTATATATCTTGAACAGAACACCTACTAAGGCGGTTTTGAACATAACACCATAAGAGGCATGGAGTGGAAGAAAGCCTACAGTATCACATTTTAGAGTCTTTGGTAGTAATGCATATGTTTACATTCCTGATGAAAGAAGGAACAAACTTGAAAGGAAAAGTGAGAAGTACATAATGGTTGGGTATAGTGAGGAATCAAAAGGATATATGTTATACAATCGTAAAAAAAATGAAATTCATATCAAAAGGGATGTATGGTTTGATGAAGATATTAAGAGTGATAAGTTTCCTACATTATCTTACTTTCCAAATTTGATTGAAGAAGGTAAGTCTGCTTCTACTAATGATCAAAATCAAGGTGTGCAATATTCTGCAGAAGAAGAAGGAACACAAGTTGAAGAATCAAGTGAAAGTGATGATGAAAATACACAAAAAACTAGAAGCATTCATGATATTTACCAAAAAGGTCCTAGAAATATGTTTGATAACTATGCTCTCATGGCTAAGGTGATGCAGGTTGACACCCCAAGCACATATGAAGAAGCAAAAGGAAAAGATGAATGGGAAGCAACTATGCAAGAGGAGTACAATTCTTTGATGAAAAATGGAACTTGGGAATTGACAACACTTCCAGAACGGAAAAATGTGGTTGGTTGCAAGTGGACTTATAGAACAAAGTTCACATTAGATGGAGATATTGAAAAACACAAAGCAAGGTTAGTGGCTAAAGGTTTCTCACAAACATAAGGTATAGACTATATTGAAACCTTTGCTCCAGTTGCTAAAATGACTTCCATTCATACATAGTTTCTTTAGCTGCAAAGTTTGGTTGGAAAAAATTTCAAATGGATGTAAAACATGCTTTTCTACATGGTGATTTAAAAGAAGAAATTTATATGCAACAACCACCAGGATTTGTTAAAGTTGGTGAAGAAAATTTGGTGTGTGAATTAAAAAAATAATTATATAGTCTTAAGCAAGCACCAAGGGCATGGTACTAAAAAATAAATGAGTACTTCATAGATGCAGGATTTAAAAGAAGTAAAGTTGATCCAGATGTGTATGTAAAACATAGTGTCGATAAAGTTGTTACTATTGTATTATATGTGGACTTGATTATTATAGGAGATCACACACATAATGTTGAAATAACCAAGGATCAACTTAAGCAAGCTTTTGAAATAACTGATTTAGGGTTGATGATTTTTTTTTGGTATGCAAGTATGGCAAGAAGAAGGAAGGATCATGATTTCTCAAACTAAATATGCTCTTGATATACTGAATTCTTTTAATATGAGTGATTGTAAACCATCTAATACACCATGTGAAGTAGGATTAAAACTAAGAGCTAACTCTACTCAAAAGAAGGTGGATGGAAAATTATACAGACAACTTGTTGGAAAGCTTTTATATCTTACTATAACTAGACTAGATATTGCATGTGCAGTTGGTATTGTATCCAGGTACATGACAGATCCACACACTAAACATTGGAAAGCAACTAAAAGAATATTAAGATACATTAAGGATACTTATTAGCTTGACATTGAATACAAGTATGGGGGTGAGCCTACTCTAGTTGGATATACATATTCTGATTATGTAGGTGAAATTGATGATAGAAAATCAACTTCGGGATACATCTTTCATCTTGGATCGGGACCAATTTTTTGGAGCAGCAAGAAGCAATCAACATTGTCACTTTCATCTATGGAGGCTGAATATATTGGTTCATCAAAGGCATCTCAAGAAGCATTGTGGGTTAGAAGACTACTTGAAGACACACATCATCCACAAGGTCCTTTTACTATAATATATTGTGACAGTCAAAGCACTATTAAACTAGAAAAACATCGTGTATATCATGTCAGGTCCAAGCATATAGAAGTGCATCATCATTTTGTTCGAGATCTAATTGAAAGTGAAGTGGAAGAGATACAATTTTGTGGAACAAAGGATCAAATTGCTGACATATTTACAAAAACATTATCTATTGTAAAATTTGTCAAACTTAAAGACTTGTTACAACTCAAGGAGGTGATACAGATATGACACTGGAGTTCATCACCGGGGCCACATTCTCTCATTCGTCATGAGCAGTGGATAGAAAGTCTCCCAATAAAAGAAGAAAGAAAAAACGTCCCAGATGGTATTTATGGTTCTACCTTTTCCTTTTTCTTCTTTTTCCAATTAAACAAATAGGGAATGTAGTTGTGGATAATTTGTTTTTTCTTTTTTGGTTTTAACACAGTTCTGAAGCAAATTAAGACTATTGTTGAACAAGGGACTGACAAACCAGCTGCGCAGGATAATCTCGGTAGGTGTAGTTATCTCGACTCACGTAATTATCTATTTTGATAATAGGAGACAGAGACAAATTCACAGGCAAAATTTCCTTACATTTTCCTTTTTTTCATTGGTCAGGACAAAGTCCCTATGCCATTGGTCTCGCTGCATTATTTCTTAATCCTTTTACGAGATCTCCTATTACTGTGGGAATCTCGGGAGAATGGGGGATGGGAGAATCTAATGTTATTCTTCTGGTAATCGTCCTTCCTAAAAATTTATCATGTTTACCTCACATTATTAGAAATGGTATTAATCTGTATTGTTGTGCTTTCAGACGGAGACCATTCTTCTAAAGACAGCGGCATAGTTAGCGTTCTCAAAATCTTTCCAAGAATTTCAAGAAGACAGTTTTCCTAGACATGGCGAGTCTGAATTATCTATAACTGGGCATGTCAGGCGTAGGAAAATAGCAAATGCAATAGAGACATTAGATGCTAAAAGCAGGGACGACACTAATATATTTATTTGCAATAGAGACGTTAGATGCTAAAAGCAGGGACGACACTAATATTATTTGCAATAGAGACGTTAGATGCTAAAAGCAGGGACGACACTAATATTATTGATAGCATTGGAATGTTTATTAAACGAGTAAAGAACTTTACAACAAAGGTAGACACACCCTACATTCATAGATTAGATGTTCTTATTTGCCAAATTTTATGTTTGTGTCGATTTTATGAAAATAGAATAGAGATTTTCTAATTCTAATTTTGCTCCAAAATGAGCATTCAAATCTTCCTAAAAAAATCCTGGAATTAAAATTCAAAATTTGAATTGGAATTGAAATGAGCTCCTTCTAACACTAGAGAAAGCTTGTATATATGTATGTATATACACACATGTGTATATATATACACACATGTGTGTGTGTATACACACATGTGGGTAAAGTGTATGTATATACATAAATGTGTGTATATCTATATATGTGTATACACACATATGTATGTACACATGTGTGTATGTGTATATATATACACACATGTATATATACATGTGTGTATATGTGTATATATACACACATTTGTGTACATATATATATATATATATATATATATATATATATATATACACACACACACACATGTATACACTCATATACACACCGTATTAAAAAAAACTAAGAAATAAACAATTAAAATTCTTTATGCGTTTTCTCAGTCATCTACCGAGTGAACCAAACGGTCCAAACTATAATCCAGAAATGAAAAACCGAAATATCAAATCCATGATTTGACTATTTCTAGCATTTTATCAAATCCAACATTTCCTAATTTCCGCAACCAAACCGGGTAGTTAAATAATCTATTGTAGATTAGATGCTCTTATTTATAGTTACATAAAATATTGTAGATTATATGTTCTTATTTATAGTTACATGATCTATTGTAGATAATGTTTATTGCATGTGCTACCTTAAAAACAAATCTAGTTTAGATTTTTTTTTAAAAGAAGTTTGAGTTTATAATTTTTTTATAATTAATTTTTTTTGAAAAAGAATTATATATATATATAATCAGATATTTGAAGATATTAAAAAAGTTTTGTAGATAGTTATAGCTATCACAGAAACAAATAGAGGAAGAATTAATGATCAACTCATGAAGAGGAAGAAATAATGATCAACTCTTTTCATGATGGATAATATGCAAAAATTGAGTAACCTAAAAAAACATTCCATCCTCTAGGAACCTAATGATGTCCATTTAAAAACATTAATTAACACTACTACATAAAGGGGGGCTTTAAGACAAATTTTAAGACAATTTTTGTCTAAATTGTCTTAATTTGAGACACAAAAAAGGTTGCATATTGTCTCACAATTTGTCTTTAAACAAGCGTCTCAAATGATTGTCTTAAAAAATTGTCTTGAAAAGACAATATGAAACATAAGTATTTTTGTCACTTTAGAGACAATTTCAGTTTTGTCTCTTTAGAGACAATATTTCTTTAATCCCAACTATTGTCTCTCTAGAGATAATATATAAACAATAATGAAATTAAAAAAATAGTTCACTATTAAAATAAATCAATATTGTTAAATATAAACTACAATATCATTGATTAATTCATATAAGGACATGATGGAGTTGAACCACCATCCTCCTGCTTGTGAAGCAGGTGATCTTCCATTGAGCTAGAACCCTTTAAAAAATAATTATATCATTCAAAATTTTGAGTTTCAAAATACACTTGGTTTGGTAGTGAATTTTAAATCCGAATAATGGTTGATAACAAGTTTGGTGAAGACAATATTTCTAATACGCAGCTTGCTGAATACAAGAGCGAGAAAACACCAATCTTTGATTTTCTACTTTCCTGACACATTCCATCTTGGGAAAGGATATCTTGTCTTTTTTTTGCCTCTGTTTATTTGTTTCATAGTTTTTTAGGCAAACATGCTTAAACTCAAAACGTTGCTACAATTTGCAGGGCTCCTCTTTTGCTACAATCTTACCTATAGTTGTGCTATAGGTCAGCTAAAAGTTGCTACAACCATGTATTACGCTATCAGAGATCAATTACAAGTGTTAATAGGCTGTTACGGAGGTGCAACAAGTTGCTACATGTGTTCCATAGACAATTGCAGGCAACTTGATAATATGCTACAAGTCATTGAAAATCAGTCATAAGCTGGATCGATTTGTTCATATGATTATCATTGCTTTCAACAATATAATCTATGTCTATATGGATATGCATAGATTTTTTTGTTATTTGTTAGCAGTCATTTTTCTACCTGAAGACCAATTTTCTTCTTAACAGGAGTCTTGCCTTTGTATTTTTTGTTACTGGTGACACAAGGTCAGAAAATTTGTTATGATTTAGCTATTGCTCACTTGTTCCTGCCATGATTACTCACCTTCCTTTGAAATGGAAATTGTTCATGTACATTTTTCAGGGTGTTTTCTTGCGCTACTGATTGTTGACGACCATGGAAGTTTGTTACATGACACATTTGGAGTTCCTAAAACATCTAGGCATCGGAAAGTTATTCTCTGCAGTTGTTTCCTATTCCTCCACGCAGGAGATCATTTATCTTGATTATCTGAGCATTTCTTTGGTTGGTAGTCAAATTCTTGTCAATTTCTTTGGAAGGTCGGTTGTATTTGCATGTATACAATTCACCTTCCATGGAAAGTGGTGAGGGTGTTGTTTCAGGGAAGCAACAAACTGTAATCAAGTGGAGGCAATCTGAGAAGGCGAGGAGGCCATATGGAAAATAAGAACTCATTGGATGACTCTAAAAAAGGCGGTGCACAAATAAGATAAAAAGTGAATCCTTTAAGACAAGGCAGACATGGATAAACACGGGTCCTCCAGTCAAAGAAAGAGGGAACAAAGAGTAGAAGAGACATAAATAAAGTTGAATTGTTGATTGAGCCAAAGAGAGGAAATAGGGGAAAGGTAGGGAAGTGGGTAATTAATTTGTAGCTCATCCTTCTATGATGAAGAACAGACCCATAGTCCATTGTTGAACAGTCTTTGGATGGCTCATCTAAGCATGTTGAAGGCCTGTTGCAGGCAGATTTCATAATTTAATAAAATTTATATTGTTTTAGCTTCTCTCTGGTGTGCACAATTGTTAGTGAGTGTGAGGTTTTTGGGTTTAGGTTGTCTTCCATTGGATCCCCTTGTTTAGACTGCTTCAGATGGAAACCATTGAGAGGGATTGACCAAAAAGAGACAATTGACAAGCATTGATGCCAAATATCAAAATGACGTTAATACAGTTGAAGCTATAGGAAAGAGCACAAAATATTGTCACATGTTTTTACGTACACTCATTTCTATTGTGTACATATAAAATGATAAGCATATCAAAAGAAGATTCTGGATATAGGAAGCTTCTAAAAGATGAAAGTTGGGTGCACATGAAAGCTTCTGGATAATTGCATAAAGAGAAACAAAACATACAAACTAATTATATGATTTACCAGTCCATGTGACACTCTCATCAAGATTGCACAAGATTCTACACAATTTCATTTCCAAATGCAATTCATCATTCACTTTGGTAATTACCAATTATCAAGGGATATAAATAATTAAATAGTGGAGAACCAAAAGGAAGGCACAAGAATAGTGCATTGATTTCTGTACTATTTAACAAAGAGGAAAAGCAATGAGTGGCTTAATGTTAACAAAAATAGACTTGATCCTAAATAAATTTATTCAAATAGCAAATTTTGGTGATCCTCATCTTAATTGAAGTCTCACATAAAATAAGAACTTGAATGTTAAATATGAAAATCTAATCCAAGTTAAATTTAACACATATTCTACAAAGAACTCATATCATAGAACATAGACACATCTTCAACAGAAATCACAAGCATTTAAAATGGCCCGAGGTTTGGCTCGAGTGGTGTGGCTGCCCACTCTAAGTGTATGGTAGCTCACCCACCCGAGTTCAAATCCTATTCACCTGTTATCCATGATTGAGGGCATCCTACAGGTTATAAGGATTTCCCCACTAATTCCATTCAAGCGAATGACATTCATGCCAACTTGCTCCTGTTAATGGATTGCCAATTCCCCCAGTTACCCAAAAAAAATATTTAAAAATGTGATTCAAATCCATAGTGCTAATTATACTAAACAACCAGAAGGAGACAAGAAGATATGCATACATTAATACATATGGCTCTTTAAGTTTGGCTGGAATGCTATCTCCAAATAGAGCAGCGTCTACAGCTATTTTCAATAACAATCTTCTTACAATGTCTCCCAAATACAATCCTGAGATAAGATTTTCAAATATCTGTGTACAAACAACAGATTAACAAATTACTATGCTACAGAATAAATCATTCTTTTTTTGCAACATATTTTCAAATGTATTCTCAATTGTAAAACAACATAAAGAGATCAGAATATGTGTCTTTACATGATCTCCAGGATTTATGCTTTCCACATCAAGAGCCTTGTCATATTCTGTCAAAGGAAGACGAGGAGACCAAAAATTTCCCCCATTCTGTGTTGATAACCTGAGAGTTATCAAAAGCGGTATTAATTATTCAATTGCTATAAGCTTGAGACATCAAAACTTGATGCCTATTCTTTTAGTTTCATTCATTTCATAGATGAAACTGAAGAAAAGTATTTGAGTGGTATGTCAGTTAACCATGTGACAATAACTTCAAAATAATCAAAAACTATCTAGTTACAGGCAACTTACCATATAAGCATACTCTGGGAGATGACCTTTCCATTTTGGGATTACATCTGCACATTCCACGTAAAAGGCATTAGTTCTAGTTCCCAAAATAATAGCAGCCATAACATCTTCATCATGACATCATCCTCTAGCCAATGTTCCCACGCTATCATTCACCTGTTTCAAATGTGCTACTTAGCATATGTATCATAATTTGCAAGCCAGTGCAACAAATATGAAAAGATATTAGTTAAATCCCAAAATAGAACAACAAATTTAATTTGTTGTTCCGTAAAAATAGCTATAACACAACTACTTAATCTTTCTTGACAAAATATAATTATAAAAAAAACATCATGCAAATTGTCTTCTAGGTGATGGATCTCCATTTTCAAAAAGATAACTTTAGCAATGATGTTGGTAGCAGTTACTAGGGCAGAGACACACATATCCCAACCTTGCCTTTCCATGGCATCCTTTAAAGCTACCACCACATCCTTGCCAACGTGCAATCAGATAAATCAGTTTAGATATTGGAAGAAAAAGATGAAACACAAAGAAAAAGTTCAGAAATTTACTTATGTTGCATAAAAGAATTGTTCATAGCATTGAAGCATACTATAATTTCAATGTCTGACACTAATGACAAACAAATACTAACACAATTCCCTTGTACTTATCAGAGTAAAACAACCACAACACTTATCCACCTTTGGCTAAGAAAGGAAAGGAACATCAACTCGAAGCTAATATGTAAATGTAGGGCATAGACACAGAAGAGTGAAAGGCTCGTGAAATGGACTACTAGATTTATTTTTCTTATAAGAGCAGGATAATGTATGCTCACATACTCCCAATCAGTGGAATTGTTGGTAATTTCAAGGATTAATCAACTTGTACCTTATAAACATATCCAAGATGTGAAAACATGACCTATTTTTATGTGGACAATGCAATGGCTCTCATGTGATAGGTTCAAAGATGAACCAAGAGAACAGCGTAGGAAAGTGGAAATTTGAAAACAATAATTTTGGCTTGAGATCGGGAAACAAACACATCAAAATGGAAGTTGTTATCTTTAGTCATATCCCTAGCAAACTTGTTAGATGATTGAGATTGTTAGTGGACTAGCCAAGGGTTTTTTTAGAATCAATGTAAGTGACACTAAGACTAGATCCTTTATCCATAAGTGCTGATTTGACATAGACATCACCAATTTTCATGGTGAGAAAGAAAGATGGATTGTCAATTCAGGATTTTCATTGGGATAACAGAATTGACAGAGAACTTAAGAAACAGACATTGATTTGTACTTTAGTCAATTTAGATGAATCGCTTCTTGCATTAGTGCAAGATATTTTCATTGTTACCATGTAGTGGGGACTCTTGGTCACAGGATGAGGGAATAGGGATACTCATTTTGAAAACACACTTCATGAATTTGTTATGATGCATGGGTGAAATTCCCATTAGCTCAAGAAGTGATTTTTTGCTAGAGAGGGTGACTATTTCAGTTGTGGGTCCCATTCATAAGTATGGGTTGCTCTAAAATGTAAGGAAGCAAAGGTGTGCAGAAACGCTTCCTACGCTAATCTTGAGAGGACGATTATGCACATTTCAACTTAAACATTGCAAAGATCTCAAGAAATTCATAATAAAGCATAAACAAAATAACAATGAACACATAACACAGTGATTACCGTGGTGAAACCCTTCTGGGAGAAAAAACCCACCCTCCAAAACCCGCACAATGTATTATCAAATCAAGATGATTACAATACACTTGCAATGCAAGTTCTTACAGGAGCGCATCACCACAACTTGAACTCAGAGAGACTCCTTCTAGCATCCAGTCTTGCAAAAACTCAATGAATCAAACACCTCCCCAAGCCCTCCTTTTATAGTGATTTTACAACTTGGAAACCACTTGTGGTTTTACAAAACCATGGGCTTAACCACCATGCCACATGGTGCCCATTTTT
>MU225545.1:1207043-1225020 GCA_018584345.1 Thuja plicata
TCCTCTAGTTTAGACCCCCATAAAAGTCACAAAATGAGTCATCAAGGCTCTAAAAATGACCCACCTATATTCTACTATGGACAAGACTCATTTTTAACAACTCATTAACCAATTTCCAATGTATAAACATGTGGAAAACTACCACAAACAAATTCTGGAATTTTCCAAAAAAAGACTGCAAGGTTGAGACACATGTTCTCAACATAAAATTGATTTTTGTTGAGAGATAGAGATCATATTAAGTGGAGGTGGATATGAGGAGAAATTTTTGGATTGCTAGTTTTTATTTTCTTGTTCTTAAGTACCAGCATCAGCCATGGACAATGATGTTTGGTGTTTTTAAAGTTTTGCATTTTTAAGTCTAGGAAATGGATTTCAAGGAATTAGCTTTGACAATTCTATAAAAAATGTTAGGGTTCTGATGACGACGAACCCTCAACCCCAATCAAATACCTCTAACTTTTCCCTCTAGGCAACAAAAACTCCAGGTGTAAACAATAACACATTAGGAGACAAGAATTTAATATTATGATTTCTTTAATAATGGAATGACAGAAACTCATAGAAAGAAGAAAAACAACAAGGAACAATGAACGAAAGTTCAGATTTAACATAGAGTTCTTATGAAATAGACTTTCATTCTCCACAAGCAGAGAAGAATAGAACAAATAGAATTATAATCAACAGAACTAGTGAACAAAATCTGATTTAAGACAAATCTTTATACTCCTATATCAGGGCCTTACAATGCTCTCAAATCCATAGGAATCAGACTACACACACAATATCATAAACTAGATACTTCCCAAACTCTACCCGACGCAACAACTTGCACATAAATGTGGACCTACCAGTTTTCCTTCACCGTTCGGACTTCTCTTGGGAATTAATTATTCTCCTTTCTTGTGTTCTGGTCCAAAACCCCCACCCTATAACAACAATCAATCTTCCCATCATATCATTCGAGGAGGCAGACGAATCCATTAAACTACCAGCAACAAACTTGTAACTGTTGTGGTCATTCTAACTTCCAACCGATGGTTTGTCTTCCTGTCTGTGCATTGTCAGGAAGTTCTATTTTATCCAATGAACACATGTGGTAGGATATGAATTTTCAATGAATCTACCAAAACATAATACAATTATACAAACAAACCAAAATTTGAAACTGAAATTTTAAGAGAAACATAATGCTCCTACATCAGGTTCATTTGAATACCCAAAGTCAACTCAAGCAATGGCATGTCTTGTGCATTATAGGTTACTATTTTTTATCATCCAAGGTGTAATTAGAGTTTGAGCGATTGCTTAGTTATTATCTTGGTGGATGTCTTCGAGTTTACTTTTCTTGCATTTTATGAACTTGTGCAGGCCTCATCACTCTTATCATCAGTGGTCCATTTCATAGCCTAACATGAAAGATAAAGCTATCTAGATAATGCTCCCATCAAATGAAGAAAAAATGTTATAAGAAAAGACAATGAGTTGAAGACAAAGTTTATTAGCTTATATATCATTTTGGGTAATGCCAAATTTCTATCAGCCAAGGAAACCGTTGCACCAAGTTAGTTAAGGGAGGTGTCAATATAGGTAATTTGCATCTAATACACACTTTTTTTGCAATATGCTTGTCAAAATCTACAACAAATGTATTAGTTTGATTAATGGGCGTAAAGTTTTTGACAAAATGACAAACTGATAAGGCTTCAAATTTTACCATTGTATCTTGACGAGACAATAACTCTATTTCATATAATGAAACATGTAGGTGTTCAACTATACAAGTTTACAATTGTCAGCATATTCCCAGCTTGTACCAAGCTAAAAGCTTTAGAACAGGGCATGGAGATCCATCAAGAAATAATTTCAAGTGGATATATGTCAAATGTTATAGTTGGAAGTGCACTGCTAGACCAATTTATGGATCCACATCAAACAATCAAACAAAATGGATACCAGTGGAGAACTTAACAGAATAGCAGCCCTCAGAATAAAATGTTAAATTTGTAATAAAATTAAAGAGGGGGGAAACCAAAATTTACAGATGAAAAGTGGATCCAAGTTTGATATAGGATCTAATGATGAAAATGAACAAGAAAAAATAGAGCTATATATGATCAAGCATAGAGAAACAACAGACCTGTAGCTTGAATATAGGAAGGAATTAATGCGATTAAAAATATCCAAACATTGATGTTCCTCCCCTGATTATGCCCAAATTACATCATGTTGTCAATGATGTGGATAACAAAAATGGCGAATAGTTTGTAGATAAAATTAAAATATCATCAAAACCGGTCACAGAAGAAATTTAATAAATGAGACAAACAAAAACCCGCCTCCCTATAGTAGTTGTTTCAATTTGTTCACAAATAAAACCCACCACCCACTTATGATTAAAATGGAACTGATTGGATTACTATAACTATGGGTACACTATTGCATCTGTTTTACTTTTGTCCAACTCTGCATGCAAACTAAACCCATTCTCACTGTGAAATCTAACTCAATGAGTCTATTTTCCCCCAATCTTATGAATAAATACACAAATCAAATGTGTGAGTAGGAGGGCAATGCATAAGTTGGAGAGTAAAGACGGCAACAAGCACAAATGATACCAGATAATCTTTTATTTAGGGTTACAGATTTATGTTTTTACATTCAAAAACAACTAAAAATATATCGCAAGAATAAAACATCGGCGCATTGAAGGTTCTATGAAATTTTTAGGGATTCAACATGGATTCACCCAGATATGTTTAGGACAATCTGATGGCCTGAATCACAACTCCTTGACATGACTCCATCTGCAACAGACCACAATCCAACTCAAGAGCATATCATACGCAGATCGAGAAGGCAGCATAGATGAACCAATAACATAGATGTTACTTAAGTGGATAGATATTTCTCACCAAATTCAATGATATTCATAGCACGACAATCTCAACCACTAGTTATTAATTAGTACTTTAGAATTCAAAATATTTTAGAAAACCCTAGAATCAATAATAATGACATTGACGAGTATATAGAAAACATGTACCTTTATAGGAACATACAATTTTCAAAGAAAGCCTGACAAGACATGGGGGCAATCCTTGGAAATTTCTGCAATTAGATATCTATGCAGATCATCAAAACAACAAGTGGATTTGTCGGATTTAATTCCTAGAAACAGATCTATAACCTGTTTCTGAAACCCTCGATGAACATATTCTCTGCCTTTTGATTCGATAAATTTTGTATAAAGTGAGAATATGAATTTACTTTCCCGCTCCGATTTTATTTTCACATAGCTATGACTATATGGTTTTAGAGACGAAAAACATAAATAGAAATTTAAAAAATAGAAAACAAAAGACAACTAAGACAATGATAGATTTTCGTCTCAAACAACTGTCTTAAAATGCCTTACTTTGTAGTATTGATTCCATCCTCTAAGGGCCTATTATGCCCATTTAGTAAGAGAAGTGACACCCGCATTCCATTCACAAGGAATGTGAAAGAAGGAAATGGAGTCAAAGTTCTCAGAAATATAATGAATTTGATCAACCAAGAAAATCAAATATTAATAAAAACACTTTGAATTCTCCTATCTTTAGTTTTCAAATTCTTTGTTTTCTCAATCTTCCTATCTTGTAATTGAATATGAAAGTTATTCTATTTCAAAGGAATCTCTCTTTTCTCTTCTAATAGATCACAATGCTAAATTTTCTTTATACTTAATCTATATCCTGATAATAAAAGTCTAAAACTCTTATATATATATATATATAATTCTTTACAATATAACATGTAAAAAATTCCAACAACCCTTGGCACCTTCTAAACTTTTATCTGCTTGTAGTTATACTTAGATTTGTTTCTTAAGGAAAACAATGAAAATATGAATATTGTAATCTGCTCATAGTTTCCCTTTTTCGATTGTGAAGTGTTATATACAACCTAATAAGGATACTATGAATAGTCTTTATTATTCAATCATTGAACCAAACTTTATTAATATTGTGAATTGAGAGCAACAACGCTGACGGATTATTGCAGATGACAAATCAGCAGAAGTTTCTAAAGTTACGCAAAGTTTGGAAGACAGTTCGAGCTTTGTGGAATGAATCTGCACCTTTCACCACTGAAAATTTGCGCAAGTTCAAACAGTTTTTAGAAAATAATCAGCCAAAATATCATCCAATTTTTAAGTCCCTGGCCATCATGGACCGACATGATATGGTAAGCAGACTTACATTAATTGAAATCGTCCTTGACTCTTTTGTCCCCTCCCATATTCCAACTTATTTACGCAACCCAGCTATCTACAATCTGAAAATTTTATATTATTTTGCAGTTTTTAAAAGTTTGCTATTGTACTTAAGTAATCATTAGTTTGATCGACTTCGTGTATATTCTAATATATTTTCTTTAAAACATTTAAATATACAAATTTCTCAAAAAAGGATCAATATTATTTTCATTTCTAAGCATGATTTAATTAACGATTGTACTGTTTGTTTCGGGTCTGATGAAATTCAGTTTGAAGAAAAGAAAGAAACTGGATCTGGAAATTCAAGAGGTGGTGAAATGCCATGGGAGGGAAGACTTGTTGCACGGAGCTACACCTTCCATTTTGATTTTACGTTATAATGGTGGCATTACAGGAGTGAAACTGAGGCATGGGCTGGTCTAGCAGTAGAAATCACAAAAGAATTGGAAGCAACAATGACAGTGGCGCACAAGCTAAGGACTTGTTGGATATATAATTGGGAAAATCGCAAAAACAATATCTGTTTTGGAGTGATCTTCCCGTTCTTTCTTGCGCTAGTGGTCGCCATCTTTGTCAGTGTCATTGTATGGTTGGTACTTGGTACAGCCCATGATAAAAATGTAACGAAACTTAAATATGGAGGTGTGCCAGCATCCATGATTGTAGCTGCTTGGGGTTTAGGGAAGTCAGTCATCTCTTTTGTCAAACCTATTAGATCACAAGTTGTGGACTACATATGTCTGCCAGATCACAGCCAAAAGCTTGGTTACCATCAAAAGGTTATTGATGATATCAATTTTTTGAAAGAAAATCTCCATTACAAACGCTCTTTAAAGTGGGAGGTGTTTGCTTTTATATGATGCTGCATTACATGGAGTTGGGATGAGAACAAAGATTCACAAGATGCCCCCTGCTTTTGCTAATAATCTCCAAATGATAGTCTTCGTCAATGACCTTGATCGTTGAGAAGAAAATGTGATTTTACAGGTACAACTTTAAAAAATGCCATCTATTTGCAATTGTTATAATTATCCAATATTAGTTCCTAGTTTTCTAAATTTCTTTAATGAGTTTTAACTCACAGGTATTATCAGCAATGAATCTGGTATTGGCCACTTGCGAGATCAATGTTATTTTGAGCATGGAAAATAGCATGATCGAAAGGGCAATAATAAGAAAGTATGGTAACAGCAATAGCAAAGCTAATAAGTCCAAGGAGGAGCTAGCAGACAACTATTTAAGAAAGATAGTTCAGTTGCCCCTACACCTACCAGACCCTACTAACAAAGAGTCAGGTGACTTTTTGAAAAAGGCAACTTGGAATGTGGGATATTAGAAAAAGCTACGCTAAAAATTGTAACGAGAAGACTAATGAATTTCTAATGCCAGAGATAAAAGATTTATAATGATTATAAATCTCCCAGAGGGAGATTATAATTATCTCAAGGAACTTCTAGGAAAGGTTTTGAGAGAGCAGGAAGTTTTAAAAAAGGTTCTGAAAGACCAGGAGGAGATGCTGAAAATGATCAAGAAGAGAGATTTCAGAGAGGAAGAAGACAACGAAGGAAAAAGCTCGGTGCAACAACACAAGACGGCTGAAGATGAAGAGGAAGAGGAGGAGCTGATAACCACATTGCGGCGCTACAATGTTTCAATGGAAGGCATTCAAGCCTTCCAAAAGTTTAGGTAATGTTTCCATGGCCATTGCCCGAACACGACTAAACCTCATCAAATATTCCTATACATTACGAATCTAGGCATGCACTTCTCCTGTGGATTGTACTCTTCCATGATAAATCATTTTCTTTCTGCAATTAAACTATCTATCAATTCTCTCCTGAGGTAAAGTGGCTTGTTGGAACAATTACTTCCTCACTCATAGTATAGATTGAGTCAGTACTCAATCGTGACTTGAAGCTTAGATTAAATTGTCAGTGGATGTGTTTAATTAGTAGTAGTGTGATCAATCTTGTTAATAAAACTTGACTTTTAAGCCGAAGGCCTTCTTTATATGAACTGAACAGACTAATTTTGATCATCGATGGTCTACATTGCTCGGGTGCAAGACAATATAAATATTGCGCACCATTACATCTTCAGCCATTTTTATTTTCTATTTACCGGTAGTAACATTTTTTGTTCACTATTTATTAATTAATAATATTAGTTATTCATTTCTCTTTCATAAGTACAAGAAATTCTACCCAAAGTTATTAGGGAAAAATGTATTTTTCTGGAAATGAAAAAAATTCTATATTTAAAGTACAAAAATTTTACCTAAAGTTAGTAGGAACTTTTTTTTTGAAATGGTGTACCAAAAATACTCTATATTTAGAAATTAAAATTCGGTTTTCAAAAGTACAATAAATTCTACTCAAAGCTACTACTCAAAACTACTAGAGGAAAATGCATTTTCTGAAAATGGTGCATTGAAAAAATTCTATATTTAGATTAATTAAAATTGAATATTATGTCATTTGAACAAGAGAGTTCAAGAGCCTATGAAAAAGAAAAATACAAATAAAAAACAAGAATTAAAACAGAGAACACAACACAAAATTGGCTACATCCACTTTCAGCAGGGCAAAACATGAACTTTTGAAAACCTCTTCATCCTCAACTTTATATGCAGAGCTTCTTTGTACATTTTAATAAACTTGTATGGTAATTTTGTTATTGTGCAAGTTCTTATTTGTGAATTTTTTTTTCTTTCAAATTGATCTTGGCTACTTTTAACAATTCTTACTCTTATATTTGAAGTGAGAAAAGAATCATTTTTTTTTTGCTCAAGTTGTTGATATTTAGTTTTTATCTAATTTTACTTGGGATCCATCATCCTAATTCTAACTTCTATTTCTATGGTTACTATAATTTTACTCATGAGCTTGAAAAAGGTCATTGAATGAAATGTCCTCCGGTTGATGTACATAAAAATTTATTATTTTAAAAGTTGATTATGTATAATAAATAAGATTGGAGCAAGTTGGGCTAGTTGAATCTTTATTTGGAGAAAAATGTTGTGGGGATTTGGTTTCATAAATTAGTGTACTCATGCTTAGTGTGGAGAAGGAAAAGTGCACCAACCATGAGACCTATTAAAGTCTCAAGGTAAACTCTCCCTTGTGCCACCTCACTTCTACTAGTGCTATGGTGAGCTAGGGGATCCAACACTAAATGCAATTAAGGGGGTTTTACAAACTAGGACTTTAAGTGTAACTATATTAAACAATTATAACAATTAAAGAGCCAAATACCAAGAAATGTAAATAACTTGAACGAAATGATAGGTAAAAATATTTTAACTAGACCAAAAAAAGTCCTAACCATAAAGATCAAACACAAGAATCCATGAGCTCATTGTCTTGGATGCTAATGAAAGTTGTGAATGACTGTGTGTAAGCAAGAAGACAACGTGACGCACGTTTATCTTGTATGGATAGGGTACGAAAATTAAATCCAAGGAAAATAATAAATTACCACACTAATAATAAAGAAAAGGAAATGTGACAACAAAATGTGTATTACACTACAAAAAAAAAAGAGAAATAGAAAAGTATACACTAAATTCGATGGTTGATAACATTGATACTTCAAGCACACTCCTCCATGAACTTGCACACATGAAAGCAAAGAAAATGTTGGGGTTGTTTGGAGACCTTCCTTAGTCAGATCCCTCTTTTGGTATCTCCACCTCCATAAGAGCCAATTAGATAATTGGTGATAGATAACCAGATATGATAATAAACAGGTAATATATAATAGCTTAAAAATAAGGATGTGGTCAAGATAGAATGATATGATATCAAATGCAAGTAAGGATTTAACAAGAATCTCCCCTTCACAAGAACGAAAATCTCCTTCACAAGCATGAAACTAGGGTTTGATGAAGTGAGAGGCAACAAGAGATCATGAGCAAGTTGTGCAATGATTATGTGAAGCTCAAGAATGCAATGAAAAACTTGTATGTGTGCAAAGTAGCTTGTAAAATCCTAGAAGAAGACTTAATGAAACTCAAAATGGGGTTATAATGGAGAAATTTGAATCCTGGCCTCCATAGGCAATGGAATCGAGCGTTACAACCGTAGGCTGGCAGTTTGTAATGCTCTAATGGCAGTTTGCACGTCTGCAAATTTGGGGACGAGTGTGCGTCGTGCAGACATTTGGGCGGCACCCACATGTCCTATGTCAAGTACGTCGCATGGCTGATATTGTAAATAAGTGGCAATTGGACTAAGATGAGCAGGCATTCGGGTGACATGGAATTTATGTCCTAGGTTAATATAGGAGCATTGTGCAATGAAAAATCACAACGAGGTGCAAATTTGCGACACTATACTTAGGATAAGAAAGTTAATAATACAATGAATGAGACACAAGGAAAATAATTATTATCTATTTAAATTTGACCCAATAAATAAATGTGATTCAAAATTACATAATTAAACTAGAGAAGAATAAAAAAGAACTATTATTCATTATTAATGTAAATTGATCAAAGTAAACTTGCCATGCATCATGTGTTCTTTAACATTAAAAAAAAAGTCCTTCAACATGGAAGTTGAAAGTAGGATTCCTATCATTTAAAAATCACAATTCTGTGTTAGTCGAGTTTATATCTTTGAACAACTTTTTGTTTCTTAGCTTACATTATTTCTTTTATAAAGCTTAATTGTTTGAATTCTCTGAATTTTATAAATCAATTTGTAACTGGTGTAGCACTAAATTGTTTTTATTTTTTTGTTAACTTAGAGGTATCCGCGCCATTCAGAAGACTGTCCAACCTATCTTATGTTGATCTTACATATTCCATCAGAGTTAAATTCAGAACCAATAGGAAACAAACTCACAACCCAAACCAACTCCACTACCATAACAATTCAAACATATTCGACTTCGCCTTACTATCATAAATTGTGAATTTAGGAATCTAGGAAATCATAGAACAACTGAAAAACACATAATAAACATAGATTAAATTAAATTTAACATACAATGCAAATACCAAAACCCACAATCTTTTCCAATTACATGAATAACAAGATTACAGAGAAGGTGGAACAACCAAATCCACTTATTGCAGCCCAATCCAACATATACCAGTATCCATCCATCAATTTAATGACAAAGAAAACAAATCCTCAAAACTCAAAATCAGTAGAGGAGTATGGCAGCCAGAGAAGCAATGAAAAGGGAAGAAAGGGAAGAGACAGCAATCGCAGCAGCTCCTGTTTGTGGATTTGGGGAGGGACTTTGTGCATCTGCTGCAGCACCCAATTCAAAACATCCCATTACTAAAATCATCCCCATTATCATTGCCATCATAAACTCCACTCTCATATTTCTGTAAACTGCCATTATCGAGTATTAGGTTGTAGTCTGAATACCCAAAACTTTGAAAGCTTTGAAAACTACTCCAAAGTGATCTGGGTGATATGGGTATCTAATGTATCCTTACTATAAATAGAATAGAATTGAAGGGAAAGAGATACATGGTTGTCTAAGCACAGAAGGATGTGGCTGTACAAACACAGATGTGTCCTTCCACTAAACAGAACATAATTGAAAAGCTGAGTTGTTTGGCATGTTATTTACCTTGTGAGAGATGAGCTGTCTGCCGCCCAAGACCCCACCTCCACCATTATTAACTTTCTTTGGTGGAAATTCCAACAATAGTAGATGAGGGTGCCACCCATTTCTTATTATTTTGTTGCAGGCCGATTTAATAATACAACTTATGTATATTTTTATGTGCACAACTATTTTGGGATTGGAATAATAACCTAGGAATCAACGGACGTAGATCAATTACAGAGAACTGAACAATATGTATATACACTCACAAGCCATAAAATCTTAAAGATTACATACAATCTTAGCCAATTTGATTTAAAGCAAAACTCCTATTTTATCTCGTAGAGATCTTCTTGCCAACTGGGCAAAACAACTTTAAATCCTTTACTCATCTCTGGCTTTATCTCGTCGATGAAAATAATGATAACTACCAGTTAAGTCTATATTTATCTCTGTTAGCTAGATATTTTGTTGTTTTTGAACTCAAGTTATCTTCAGTGTTTTAACTCTTTGATAGCTTCGGTCAACACTCCAGTTCTCCTCCGACTTCTCCATCAGGGTTGTCTGTCTTTTGGGCTTGTCTGTTCATCGGCTTACACTATGATTCTGGTCATCGGGTATGCTTGTGATTCTGCTCATTGGTATTCTTTCTCGGGTATCACTCTGACTTGACTTTCGGTGATCTCTGTCCGTCGGGTTCCACTAGCCGTTGGTGTTTGAAGTCACATAGTGAATGCTTGTCTTTTTTATGCATTACTGAAAGCATAATCTTTATCTCCCTGATTCTCTAAAGTCTTTGACACTTTTATTATAACCGATTAGATTATATCAAGTTGACATCAATAAAAATACAATCCATTAACTGATTTAATGTCTTCCATTATCTTTTTGCATTTCGGTGATCAACTTATCATCTTCAAACATTCAATTAGTTACATGTCATCAATCCCTCCCTTTGGCATTGATGGCAACATACTACATTATCATACTATACTATTACTAATACAATATAAAATATAATGGTTTCATCAATCTCTCCTAATGTAACTATTACAAATTTCTAGCTTTCGGTAAGCTCAAAATAGCTTTGATTTGTTTCTCGCAGAGTGGTTGTCTTCAATCTTCAATCCCTTTATTGGATAGATGTAGCATCTTCTTTCTCTGTTCTGATATGTGCTTTGCCTTAACTAATTCTCTTCTTCATAATTTATTTTTCCTCTGACATCAATCTCTCTCTTTATATGAACTCTCTCCCTTTGTTACTTCTCTCCCTTAGATGGATATTTCATATGTAACCAGTTTCTCTCGCTTTGAATATTGATTAAGTCTTCCTTATGATTCTCAGGAACTTCACTTCATGGATAATGATATAATATTTTCTCTCCCTTATGATAATGAGATAATCTTTCCCTTTGACAACAATGCCAAACAAAATAATTTTATATCATCTTCCATCCCTTTATATTTAATATATTCATTGACTTTCCCTATCCATCGTCAATACAATGTCTCTGGTATTTGGTGTAGATATGTACCTTGTTGTGTACAAATGTATATGTTATTGTTCATCTTTTGTGTTTGCATCAACATGAATGATCTTCAGATTATGTTTAGGCTAATACAACCTTCTAATCAGTTTACTGACTGATAGACAAGGGTTAGACCCCTAGTCTATGTCTCAGGAATTCAAATGTATCTTTCGGTAATGGCTTGGTAAATATATCAGCTAATTGTTCCTTTGATTGAACATATTACAATGTCACCTCCTTTTCTTGCACTTGTTCACTCAGATAGTGATACTTGATAGCAATATGCTTAGTCTTAGCATGCATGATTGGATTCTTAGAAATGTTAATTGCACTGGTGTTATCACAATAGATAATTACTGGTTTAATAATCTTCATATTCATACCTTCCAGCAACTATTTGATCCATGCAATATTGGAGCAATTTGTAGCAGCAACCACATACTTTGCTTCTGCAGTCGACTGAGAGATGCATCCTTTCTTCTTGCTGATCCATGTGATAAGTCTGTCACCCATGAAGAATGCTCCTCCAGTTGTGCTCTTTCGGTCATCAATGTTTCCAGCCCAATCAACATCTGTATAGACTTGTAGCTCAAATTTTCCTTCTCTTTTATACCATAAGCCATATTCCTTGGTGTTCTTCAGATATCAAAAAATTCTCTTGACAACAGTCATATGTGATTCTTTGGGATTAGCAGAGAATCTTGCAACTATTCCAACTGCATGTGTTATATCTGGTCTGGTATGAACAACATACATTAGTTTTCCAATCATTGCTCTATACAATGTTTGATTTACCTCATTAGATTTGTCTTCTTTTGTCAGCTTACATTCCGTAGCCATAAGTGTTCCAACTAGTTTGGAATCTTCCATCTTGAATATCTTTAGCACTTCCTTGATGTATTTGGACTGAGCAATATATATGCCTGCATCTTTTTGAAGAATCTGTAGACCAAGAAAGAGTTTTATCTCCCCAAACATAGAAATTTCAAATTCTTTTCTCATTTCATTAGCAAAGGATTTTCATAACAATTCATTTCTTTGATTGCTTGGGATAAAGTCTGTCTTCCCAAAAAGGCTGGGGGGCTGGGGATTCAGAGGATTAGGCCTTTCAATAAGGTGCTTCTTGCCAAGAAGATTTGGAGGATTTTTCATGGTAAAAGGGAATGGAGGGATTTCATTGAGGATAAATACCTATCCAGTGCTTCTTTGCATTCTTTTTTTGAAAATGATGACATCCCGAATGGCTCTTGTATCTGGAATGGAATCCTCAATGCCAAAGACCTGGCAAAGTCAAAAGCGAAGTAGAAAATAGTAAATGGGCACAATATTATCTTTTGGCATGATAATTGGATTATGTCAGGGCCCCTAAAAGATATGGTTTGTTTTAATTCTTGGAAGGAGGAATGTATCTTACACTTCGGGGACAGAGTGAGTAATTACAGATTGGATAACTCTTGGGTGAATCTGTCCTCTGTTTCCCAGGATCTTTCTGCATTACTTACAGCTCTTAATGCTATCTCCCTCTCTAAAAAATAGGATGATTGATATGGGAAGCATCCCCTAATGGTTCTTTCACTATTTATTTGGGTTATTCTATTCAGATGCATCTGGAGGTTTCTCCTCGATGGGCGCAAGCCTGGCATCCGGGCCTTATCCCTAAAATCAATGTTTTTTACTGGCTTCTTCTTTAAAACCGCATACTCACTGTCGATAACCTTATCAAGTGGGGTATTCCCACCCCTAATAGGTGTGTCATGTGTCAGGTCAAAGCTGATTTGGTGGACCAAATTTTTATCCACTGTTCTTATGTGCAGGAGGTATGACATTTCTTCCTGCCTCTTTTTGGGTTGCAGTGGTGCTTCCCATCCTCTATTAAGGACCTCTTCGCCCAAGGGACCTTGCCCTTCAAAAATACTGTATTTCAAAAATTATGGTCTTGGGTGCTTCCTCACCTCAGTTGGGGCGTTTGGAAGGAACACAACAACTACATCTTTAGGGATTGTAGTGTCATTCCCAAAATTCTTTTTGAAAATATTCACCATGCTCTCTTGGAAAACTTTGTTATTTGTGGGAATCTTAACCCTTTTGCAGGTGTTGACGATGCTGCTAATCCCTCTAAGACCATTGATAAAAGAAAGCACTATACCTGGCATCATCCACCAGATGGTTGGGTAAAAGCCAACTTCGATGGCGCGGCCAAGGGAAATCCTGGTAAGGTGGGAAGTGGAGGTGTAATTCATAATAGATATGGCCAGGGCATTACTGCTATTAGTCTACCTTTGGGAACACAAACCAACCACTTTGCTGAAGTGAATGTTTCCCTCTATGTGACTAAATTGGATCATGACTTGGGAATCAGAAATCTTTGGTTAGAAGGGGTTTCTCAAAACATAATCAACTGTCTCAATTTGAAACATCCACCATCATGGACCATTGCTAATATGATTGAGGAAACTCGCTCACTTTTGAACACCTTTGATAAGGTCCATTTATCCCATGTGTTTAGAGAAGGCAACCAAGTAGCTGATTGGTTTGCCAATTGGGCAGTGAGAAGTGAAAGTAGACACACTGGCTTTATAGAGGTGACGTCCCACATGAAGCGTTGGATTTAGTTGCTTATGACCGAATCCATGGGAAGGAGGGCTTCATAAATATTAATTATGATTGTTATCACTTTGAAAGGAAATGGATTTTCAATTATTGTAAAGTATGAGACAGGCTAGATTGGTAATCACTTCAAATCACACCCGCACACTTACAGAGTACTTAGACGCTTTGACAAAACTTGCCGCTCAAGCCAAAGAAACATAACTATCTAGAACATATTAGAAATTTTTAGTTTGAGCTTCTGTGTTGCTTCCTATCAGGCTGTGTTTCTTGCGATAGGTGGGGAACGACATAGGAGGGAACCTGCTAAAGATTTTGAAAAATGGAGGTGACGCACCAAAATTTGGAAGTACGTTCAAAGTGGCGGCATTTCCACCTTCATTGAGAGGCTTCACGGTGGGAAGCTGAAAGTGACAAATATGTTCGTCAAAAATTGGAATGAGGGCAGTATAGAGATAAATGGAAAAATGTTTATGAAGAACGAGGAGGTTATCTCAGAGGTTACGGGGATTCCTATTGTTGGAAAGAAATTCTATAAAGGTAGAAAAATTTTAGACTCGACGATAAGCGAATTTGTCAGAAATGACGAGGAAAAGAAAGGGCTTACCAAGGTCAGCACCCACTACCTTTTGGAAGGGTTGAAGAGACTATGGCAGTTTGTGTTAAGAGTCATTATCTACTACATAACGCTAGATACCAGGTTTGACAGAATCCACACCTATCACTTTGTCCTTTTGAACCATTTTCGCCATGATATGAAGGTGTCTATTCTCTTTTATTTGTATGCTTCAATTAATGAAAACATTAATGGGTACAGAGAGAAGGCCATTGCTAACCCTTCCCTGCATGAAGGCCTTTTTCTTTTAATCTATGAATATTTTAAGGCCCAAACCCTTTGGAAGGAGGTGGTTAAGAAAGACGAGGTGGAGGCCTTTGGTTCGGATTACATCTCCTTAGAGATAGAAGATAGTGATGGGCTACATTCTGAAAATGATGATGAGTATGAAATGAAAAAGAATACTCTGGGTTTGTCCTCCAATAATCGAAGAGTGAGTTTGCATAGAACTAAAAAAGAGAAACTGGTAACCCCTAAAAAATAGAGCACCATGGTTATTTCTTCTGAGGAGTACATTGAAGAAGATATGGATACGAAAGATGATTGGAATGTAGATGTTATCAAGTACCATGTGTTAAACCTATGCACTTTAGGAGTGGAAATGACACTTAAAATTTTGATATATATAGTTCTGTATCGAAGATTTTGAGATTCTATATCTCAGACTTTTGATAACATTGATATAATCAAACTTGTATAATGATGAAATACATGCAAGAATGCAAATATTTACAAAAAATTTTCAAGGCTTTATTTTAAATGTGTTAGATAAGATGTTTTATAAATTATTATACAATAAAATATAAGGCTTTGTTGAATGTTTTCAAAGTAGTAAATTATGGAACTGTACAATTTCAAAAAGTCACAGAATTACATGAAAAATTCATCTGTATATAGAACACCTTTTCTAGTTTTAATTCAAAATATCCCAAAGGTCTTGAAAATTAATTTTATGATCAAAGAGTACTAGTTGGGGCAGCACTTTTCCCAAAAGGACAAGTCTTGAAACATTGGATAACTCCTCTAACTTAGGAACCCTCACTTTGGCTTGGAAGGGGTAATTGGGGTACTTAATGAAGGAAGTACTCATCAAACCTTAAAATTGACCAATATAACACTTGGGATACCTTGGAGCACATGAGATAATATCAATTATCCATTTTTGGTTCTTGAAACAATACCCATCAAAAGTTATGGGGAATCGAGCATCTAGTCTATGCTTCTATGCCAGTCACATACCACTAAGAATTTGAGAGCATCAAGAACCATTCATCATGGAACCAAACCATCAGCTTCATCAGCTCTAGTTAGCTAGGTATATGCTAGGGGAGACCTTTCTTCGCTCGCATAGCACCAAGAACATTCTAGCGCATGTCGGACCGAAGTGTTCCCAAGGTGCACTAAGCCAAATTTGGCAGTGATTTTTGGAGATCCATATCTCAGACCTCGTGATAGATATCAAATATTTGTGAAGTGCACAGGGACCATCTTGTGAAGGCCTACAAGAATGTCACTTGGTTTTTGGAGATTCCACTCTGATTCCATTTGGCGACCAGATCTTGGTAGGTGCAAAAAGTGACATTGTTGCTTAGTTGATAGTTGCTCAATGGTGCATCTTTCAAACCGTTTGTCGTGGGACCAAACCATTAGCTCCATCAGCTCTAGTTGGCTGGGTAAATTCTAGGGGAGACCTTTATTCGCTCGCATAGCACCAAGAACGTTCCAGCGCATGTCGGACCGAAGTGTTCCCAAGTTGCACTAAGCTAAATTTGGCAGCGATTTTTGGAGATCCATATCTCAGACCTCGTGACCGATATCAAAGATCTATGAAGTGAAAAAGGACCACCTTGGGAAGGCCTACAAGCACATGGCTCGGTTCTAAGAGATTCCACTCTGATTCCATTTGATGACTGGATCTCGGTTGGTGCGAAAAGTGACATTGTTGCTCAGTTGAAAGTTGCTCAATGGTGCATCTTTCAAACTGTTCATTGTGGGACCAAACCGTTAGCTCCATCAGCTCCAGTTGGCTGGGTAAATTCTAGGGGAGATCTTTCTTTGCTCGCATAGCACCAAGAACGTTCCGGCGCATGTCAGACCGAAGAGTTCCCAAGGTGCACTAAGCCAAATTTGGCAGCGATTTTTGGAGATCTATATCTCAGACCTTGTGACAGATATTAAAGATCTATGAAGTACACAAGGACCATCTTGGGAAGGCCTACAAGCATGTGGCTCAGTTTTGGGAGATTCCACTCTGATTCCATTTGGAGACCGGATCTCGGTTGGTTCAAAAAGTGACATTATTGCTTAGTTGAAAGTTGCTCAATGGTGCATCTTTCAAACCGTTCATTGTGGGACCAAATCATCAGCTCCATCGGTTCTAGTTGACTAGGTAAATGCTAGGGGAGACCTTTCTTCACTCGTGTAGCACCAAGAACGTTCTGGCGCATGTCAAACCGAAGTGTTCCCAAGGTGCACTAAGCCAAATTTGGCAGTGATTTTTGGAGATCCATGTCTTAGACCGAAGTGAAAGATATCAAAGATTTGTGAAGTGCACAAGGACCATCTTGGGAAGGCCTACAAGCATGTGGCTTAGTTCTAGGATATTCCACTCTGATTCCATTTGGTGACCAGATCTCGGTTGGTGCAAAAAGTGACATTGTTGCTCAGTTGAAAGTTGCTCAATGGTGCATCATTCAAACCGTTCATCATGGGACCAAACCGTCAGCTCCATTAGATCCATTTGGCTAGGTAAATGCTAGGGGAGACCTTTCTTCTCTCACGTAGCACCAAGAACACTCTGGCACATGTCAGACCGAAGTGTTCCCAAGGTGCACTAAGCCAAATTTGGTAGCAATTTTTGGAGATCCATATTTCAGGTCTCATGACAGATATCAAAGATCCTTGAAGTGCACAAGGATCATCTTGGGAAGGCCTACAAGCACATGGTTCAATTTTGGGAGATTCCACTATGATTCCATTTGGTGACCGGATCTTGGTTGGTGCAAAAAGTGACATTGTTACTCAGTTGAAAGTTGATTCCATTTGGTGACTGGATCTCAGTTTGTGAAAAAAGTGACATTGATGCCTATTGAATGAAGGATGCATAACATGGAGTTTGGAGCATGATTGAATGGTAGGAGTATGAAGTATGAAGCAGCGCATTACATTGATTGCAAGGATTATAAACAAAGCATGAAAAGTAATTTTAGATCTATTCAAACATGGTGTAACACCAAAATAATAACATTAATCAAATGAAAACCAGTTCTATAAAGGATCAAAGGTTGTCTCAGTGGGCATGCCAAATGTATGAATGAAGGAGATTGAAAACCAAATTAGAGGTTTAGTTATCCCAACATCACAACAATGGAGTCTTTCAAATAAACACATGTA
>MU225546.1:0-22702 GCA_018584345.1 Thuja plicata
AATCTTTTGAAGAGGCGATTATAAAAAACACTTAGACATTAATATACTGTATTTCCTTGCATAAAATCAATTCTCAGTATATCAAATCTTCTGAGTGCTAAAAGATAGGGTTAGTACATATTTCAGGTAGTCACTTTCAAAAATTAAATCTTTCAATTCCACTAATCATTCTATTCATGTGCAAACGTTACAAATATGAAAAATCATCTGAAATGAAAAAAAATTCACCTTCAATAATAAAACTAATTGATCATTAATGTATGTATTTCTCCCCAATTGAATTAATATTGTATTCCAACACAGTTAACTCGATCTTTATCACTACATATTATACAAGTTCATGGGGCTAGGTTTACCACAAAATCAACAATCACCATTACTTTGTAATTTCAAGGACTATAGCTTACAATTTTGTTTTTCATTGAATATCGAAGTCTTTTTATACATTCACTACCTTTTCATAATTTACTATTTTTTATTAAAACTACTATCTATGCATTCACTTCCTTTATATAGTCATGGCTGCATCTTTTGATCCATTATTGATATAACTATTATTGTCTGATACTAAATATGAAACTTAGCTCAGTTTTGCCAAGACCCTTCAAACTGTCACTACTTTTGAAGACATACTCCTTTTAACTATTATGACAACATGATAGCATTCCTTATCCATTGTGCAGGTCTTCTTTCATTTCTTTAGCAACACTTTTTAATTAAATGCATATGTGTTTTTAATCTTAAATAATGTTAATCACAGCATGTCAAAATCTGAAAGCATTGTTTTTATATTATTTTTGGCTGATTAATACTTGACAAATATGCTATTGTGTTTCTTCCTTGGCATTGTATTCTTCTAATGATTTAAAAAAATAGTTTGGAATCAATTAGCGCCTTAACATTGAATATTGGACTCACTAAAAGCTTTAAAACCAAAATTTCTTATAGAAAAAGTAATTGAGGTAATATCTTCATTGTTGGAATAGGCATTTGGAAAAATTATCCAATTAAAATAGCGTTTGATGGTTAGTTATTTAGTAAGGAATATTGTTTATAAGGTTTGATGGGTATTCAATTATTTTTCTTTGCAAGTTTTGTATTTGGGATTGGTGACTTCATATTTATATGATCATCAAATGCTATCTCCCATGAAATATGCCTTTTAAAATTGAATATGTTATTTCCTTACAAAGAAATATAGCTTGCAATTTTTTTAAATTTGATAAGTTATTTCATTTTAATTTTTTTTACTTCTTTAACATTTTTCTTGAAAGACACTTATGTGTTTTGAATATTTACACAATCAAAACCTAGGCACTTTATGCAATTGACACCTAGACACTTTATGCAATTGACACCTAGGCAAGAGAAAGAAAATACCATAAAGCTAAGAAAATTTTGAAGCTGAGCATTGTTTATGTTTTTGCTATGTATTGAAACATAATTAAAAATATGTATGTTACTGTTAATGTGCTAGTGAATTTGAGTTATGTTAACAATATCAGTTGCATATGTTCTCTAATCAATATTTTGTCATTTTATGTCATTATGTGTTTCTTTAAGAATGTTCCTATGGGTGCTCAAGATTCTACTACGGGGAACCCATTGATCTTAAATGATTTAATTGAAATACTAAGGAGTGGGAAAGGGAAAAATATTGCTCATATGGTACATGAGGTATGTTTGAAAATTGTGTTTTATAGGTTCAATTATCTTATCTTTTTTGTTATATTATGTTAATTTATGTTTGTGGAATGCAGGCCCTCTCTAAACCAACTCTAGAGAGCACACATATTGTAGGCATCCATGATCCACTTATGTTATCCAATGCACCCAATATTATCATAAAGGTAAGATTCAATCATATGTTTGTGTGGGTTTGATTATGTTATTTACCCTATTACACCTCTTATATTTGTGCCTTGCAGGATGTTTCAAGAAGATGTATTATGCCCTCTACATCTAGACCGAAAACACCTATCACAAGAGTGGTGTCAAGAACAATGTCTCATAGCATGCCCTCTACATAAAACATGGATGCTCTTATTATCCCTATTGATATAGACATGCATGCCCTTGTTAGGATTACATCTAATCCTTCAAATTTGGGTTCAATCTGATGTCTCCCACCAACACCTGAATAAGCTTCCTTGAGGAGTCTTATAGAATCACAATCAACAATGCTAATGCTCCTACCAGATACTCCTGAAACTATTAAAACTAGAAAAGAAATACTTAAACAAATTGAGTTATGTGAGAGGACATTGTTGGGGAGTGTAGGGCTTACTTTAGATGAACAGGTAAAATTATCTCAAAATATTATCTTACTGTTCTTTTATATAGTAGATATGTTTTAACTTTCAATCTTTTAACTTTTAACTTTTAACTTTTATACAATAGACATGTTTTAACATTGAATATTAACCTTAGAGCTGCCATAGTACTTAATTGAATGCAAGCTTGGTATTTGTGGAAGTAGTCCTTAATTGACCACCATAGTACTTCCTTTTTCTACCTTTGTAGTAATGGGAACAAGTATAAAAAATAAAGCAATTGCTGCTTGGAATCTATGATAAAATTTTCTATTATGAAACCCAATTTTGTACAATAAGCCACAATCCAAACATGGAAGACAGGTGTTTAATGAAAACCATATTCATGCATAATACTCAAGATTACAGCTAGAATCAAACTTCACTAGAGGTTTTTTTCAACTGGGTAGACTTCTAATACTGCATGTTGTCTAACTTAACATCTCATTTCTACCTTTCATCCTTCTTATGTTTTCTAGAAAAATGAGCTTTCATTATTGATTATTTTTTTTTGCATATTAGCCTAATCTAATTTTACACATTTATCACCATGTTAAATTCCATTTCATCATCCTCATTTATCAAGACCCTGTAGGCTTCTTTTCCATGCTTGCAGCTATTCATTCAATTTCTTTTGATAGCCATGCTTTTTGTAAGCTGAAATTATGGTGTTCCTTGGGAGACATCACTTTCTACTATGTTCTCAAACATCTTACGTGCATCACACAAACTCCCACACTTGACATACATGTTGCCTAGCTTATTTTGAAAAATTGTATGTCTAGGAACAACAAATATCTTCTCATGATGAGAGAATGGATATTATTACCACCTAAAAGCATGCTCTTGGTAATGGAGTCTGTAGTAGATTAAGATATGTATAAGAATATCCAAGTGGGTTTTGTGTACTGAGAAGATTGTGTATAATCTCTATCAACAAACACTCTCTATGTAAGAATGTGCAATTGAAATTGAGATGTATAGTTAGTGAGGTTGACACTGTATGAGTAGAATTGAAGGATGGGAAAAACATTATTATTTGACAATACCAGCAACATACATCATTTGTAGAAGATTTATACCCATATTCCTCACAACTTGATTGCCATGAGCCATAATAGGATTCAATTCTATGGGAAATTTTTCTTTCTTAGAATTTATCTTCCATCAGTTCAATTCACTCTTAGCCTAAGGTTAATCATTGTGTATCTTCCATTTTCATAGATGGAAGTGATTTCTAGCAAGCAATTGTGAAACAAATATAACTATCATACGTTATCTACATAGACATTAACTATCATAACTATGATGTCACTAATTTTTCCATTGCTTTGCATTCATTGTCATTGCCTTGAACATATTTGATATCATTGTCTTATAGAATACCCCAAATAATAATAATCATTGACATGTAGTAGCACTATTTTCTCATTGTTTATCACTCTTCAACATTGTCTTGATCTTTTTTTTATTCATTTTGTTTTCATCTCTTTACCATTGTTCTTATTTTGTGTTAATTCATTATGTGAAGCCCTTTAGCACTTATACCCAAATGGAATTTCTAATAATTTCACAATCTCATTGTAAATATAGGAAATAAATGACAAAGTGACTGACGTACCTATAGGGGCATCTACCTCAACCCCTAAGACTACAACAATATGCTTAGTGACTACAAAAGGAATGTAAGAAGTTACAATCTTGCTCACCTCAGAAGGAGAAGTCTTAAAGGATGAAATGGGGCTAAAATTCTATCACTTTATTTTTCGTCACGCCGAATAAATATTTGGAAATACTATTCAAATGGATTGGAGGAAGAAAGAAAATGCTAAGAAAGATGAACTCTTTAAAGATGTCATACTAGCATTTGGAAATCTTGGTTTTGATAAGGAAAGTATTCTAGATATTGCACGAAAATACATTTACTCTAAACGAGACAATTTGAGGTCGAAGCTAACAAAAGACTTGAGATATCCACATCCAACTTGGATCATAGACCAAGTGACATGGGATGAGCTTGTGAAAGATGCCAAATTTATGAGCAAGACCCACAATAATCGCAATTATATGCCATCTGCACAAGGAGGATCTAAAAGACACCTTTTAGATACAACAAAAGAAACTCAAGCTAGGTTGTGAAGTATTCAATCCCATAAATTAGGATCTGGTGGGTAAAATAGCATTCATGATGGCTTGGTGTTGGCAAACAGATTTGTCTTCTCAAAACAACTGCACGAAATGACTCCTAAACACCCAAGGCTGAAAGAAAAATTGTAACACAATAGTTTGGTCACTTCACTATTGAAAAGCGTAAGTGCCCTCTAAATTATCTGGGTATAGATCCCTATATATGATTTTCAAAGAGTTTCTAATATAAAAAAAAAAGAACATACATATGTACTTTTACCAGAAAGTACTTAAAGGATCTCTCGACATACTCACAAGTATGGAGGAATGATTACAAAGAGATTACAATAGAAACTAAAGAATCAGAAGACACAAAGTTCTCCAGATTTCAAAGATTTAAAAAAACAAAACTTTCAAAGAAACTAAACTCGGATGAAAAGAATGATAATCATTCTTCACTCCTTTACAACTACAAAAGAAAACTAAAGCAGAAACTTCTCTTCCAGCACAAATACTTTTGAAAAGAAAAGCCTCCTCTCTACCCTGCATTACAATAAAAATCCTAAACTATCCCTGCACTGGCACAAAGTCTCTCGGTTCAGGTAGAATCTAGAACCCCCCTCTACCATGTTTCTGTGGCATATTTAATATACACTCCCGTAACATTTTGGTTAATAGCATAATCATATCTTGGAACATTAACCCTTCCCATCTTATCAGACTTAAATACTTTATAAATCATAAAGTAATGAGTGACTTTAGATTTATTTATTTTTACTTCAAAAGATGCATGGATGTATCCCTGTCTAGGTGTCATTTCAAACCTCAAGGTCTAGAAAAGTAGAAAGGCCTTAATCTTGTAGTTTAATCTTTTACCAATATAGAGAATATATTTTAGCTTCCATTATCGTGATATCATGATGTGCATCTCCATGTTGGCTTGATCACACATTCACTACTCTTTGATAACTTCCGGTGACCTATTGTGTTTCTCGAATGAAATTCTAAAACTCTCCTACAAAGTCGGCTGAATCTACACATTGAATCCCCAGCCACCCTGATCTGCAAATCATAATGCTTCTATTCAACCTGCCAATCATACAAGGCAACTTCATAATGCATCACAATGCCTTCTAATGCCAACAATAATCATTCTGACGTTCGATCTTTTCCCAATTGATGACATAGAGCCATGTGGATTTTATCTTTATAGGTGTTGATTACTCATCACTGCCCAAATTGATGCTCACCAATTCCATGCGTACCTCTTCTCCTTCATATATTGAGGGGTCAGTTTGAAAATATGGGAATTAGACAAAGTTGGAGGCAAATGAATATTTTTTCTTTCTTGAGACATACATTGTATCCTTCCTGGCATCATAGAGTTGGACTGGAGAATCAATTGCCCCTGCATATTATTAGGTTCATGATGTCAAGGCTTGATGAGGGTAAAAATGGCTTCATTGATATTTGAGAACCATTTGATGTCTCATTACATAGATGAAGACCTTCATGTGTCCATGGGTTATCAGGCAATGAACACTTAGTTCCATATTGACAATTTGTCAAATAGTTGGTGCCCGTTTCTCATCCATTGGAAAAGTAGCCATAGTGATATCTGCATTGGTTTCCCTATGTGCCTGAATTAATTTTTGATAATCCATTTTATAGAGATGATCTCCAGCTAGAATCAAAAATTCTATTATTGAATGCTCCTCAAACAGCCACAAGTGTTGTCTAACTGCATCAGCTAAAACTAATTAGGATTTTCTAGACTTTGTTGCGCAGCAAGTACTTCCACAAATCCTTCATTCTTGTAACCACCCATGCTGCTGGAATAAGCCCATATTGCCTTTGTCTTTGCCAATTGATATGAAGTTGATGCTTTGTTTTTATGTCTGCAACATCATCCATTCAGGTACTTTGTCAAATAGTTCACATACACTATCGATGTTCCCACATATTGAATTGAAAAAAAGTCAACCAATGGACCCTTCATTCCTTCATCCTTGATGGTTGGCAATGTCTTCGATGCTACTAACATTCACAATGAGACTTGGTCAGCTCCACCTATCCATCTTTTTGACGCATAGAATGTTCTAACATTATACTTATAAAAATTGTGAACAAGATCTTCGATCTCCCCAATGCCAACATCAGTCTATACTTTGTTTGAAGCCATCTCGAAATTGGAAATAAGAACCTCCAAGAGACATTTAGGCCATTCTGACATAGAAGTAATAATGTTTCTATTCTCTGGATGAGTGCAAGCTAGGGACAAAATATCTTGTATAGCTCGAACTTGTAAGGCCCCTTTGTGCATAAGGAAGTGAACGAAGGAGAACCAACAAAAGTGAAATATGCTCAAACCGATGACCAGATTCATAGAGATTTAAGCTATCTTCTAATGATGAAGTATTTATCACAGCTCCCAGCAATGCCACATACACAGTGTCAGTCATCAATCTCTTTGGTGCTGCTTTAAATGCCTTTTGTAATACAAATTGCAACAAGGTATTACTTGCCGAAGATGAATGATTGATTTCATCTGACAAAGCACTTCTAGAATGAACACTAGGAAGAGGTGCAACAAATGTAGTGGAGCTTGAAAACTAACAATGCCAACTAATACACCAACACATTATCTATATCACATGAGAATATCACCCGAGATATCCTATCTAACAAAGATTTGAAACAAACTCCTTGTCAACCTAATGCAAGCCAATTAATTAACACATGTCAATATAAGAACATATCATTAAAATTGTGATTTCAGGCTTGAACTCTAAACTAAACCCTTGAATTTGGCCTAGTCAATTACACCTCAAAAATCCACATTTTGGACTATGGGTCTTAAACTGAATCTGCATCTTGAATTCACATTTCAAGTCTGACAATGGCACACATCTGAATTTGAAACTTGACCTATGGCTCTGTAATCTCAAACTCTGAACCATGTGAACCTGTTTATGAAAACTCAACCACTTTGAATTGCTTTGAACTAAATTCAAAGAGGTTCAAAACCCAAAACTGAAAGTTTTGTTACCGGGGTCTATATGGGCACCAACATGGGCTCTAACTGTGGGACTATTTTTGACACAAAAATAGAGAACTCCAGCAATCTCTAGGAAAAGAACAGTGCCTAGCATCCATTGGGCAGAAGAGTCACCAAGGAAAGAAAAACTGGGAGTTTCTTGCATAAGGGCGGAGGGGAGCAGGGCAAAGCCAACTAGCCAAAACAAAAACTACCAGCAAGCGCGAAGCTTGCACATTATTCCAACTAAGACTATGCACACCAAAAGAACATTTACAATATATACAAAGGTAGGAAGAGAGCCTACCATAGGAATCCAAAAGCAAGAAGAGGTCATTTGAATCCATTTACCAGCTGGGAGAAATAAGAGCCCTTTCATAGCAGCAAATGATGACTCAACCAAATACCCTGAAAGTAATACTCTCTAACGGCTTCTTCATGCCGAACCTTAAGCCAAAGGCATATATAAATATGCTGACCAAGAACTCCTTCCAAAACAACCATAACCCATCATAGCATTCTTTTTCCTCCAAGGATTGATCTTTAACATTCATCAGACCAAATTTCATTTTAAACTAAAAAAAATGAAATGTAGAAACCTCTCCAAGAAATGGTGTACAAAATCTAGAAATGTTGTCATCAAGACTCACCCTTTGCATATGAATTTTAGTATCATGTTCAGTCTGCAAAAAGAGAGACACTTCATCCAACATAGGATCAATTCTTGAGTATGTATTCTCTTCATCTCTTTCAAGAATCAAACTGTGATCAAGCCTGCAATGCATTCTATCTGAGCCATTATGAGAAGAGTATTCTAGTTGAAGAGATGACAAGAAGCTGCCCATGATTTCTTCTTCTTCACCAAGAGGAACATTGTTCCACATTTCAATCGAGGTGTCTACAAGCTGAAAGTTAGCTTTAGAATTTCTTTCCTCTATAGGAGTTTCAGCATGGGGAGATTTTACAACATACAGCTTTACTTTATCATCACCATAAATTTTATCTTTAAATGAACAAGATGTTTCAACGGGATGACCACTGATTTCACAATAGGAAAGATTGCTTTCAGCCTTCTCATTAAAAACAAAAGATTCAAACTCCGGTAACATGTCATTGTCAAATTTTTCACAAATAGGAACTTTCACAGCAATATGACTATCATCACTTTCAAATCTTAAACTCTCTAAATCCGGAGAGAAAAAGAATTCAGATGCACCTTTATCACCTTTATCTGTGGGTTCTTGAGTGTCGTCATGATCACCAAAGACTGCATAATTGCGAGAGATAAAGTAAGATGATAAAACTGGAGGCTCCTCATCATCAACTGTCAGCTCTTCTTTCAGCCTTGCCACCCTTCTTTCATACTCCTCTAGATCCTTGAGTTTGTGGAAACATGCACAGAGACTTCTCCAATAAAGAGTGCTTACATGATCATCTTCCAGACTGATATTTTCTCTAACAGCCCGACAGATACTTTCTTTGAAACTGTGCAAGAACTTGCTTAGCACTTTGTCACGCATTGGATAGATTTCCATAAGAGTAGGATCAGGACTTTTCTTGATCATGATTTTTAAAATCGACATGGTCATCAATAGAGTCGCCAATCCTACAAATACCAAGATATTTTATAGAATAACTAAGGAAATCAATTTAGCACTGATTCTTCGATTCCATTCCCTAGTAGAGTCACTAAAAATCTGTTGGTAAACAGATTTGTCTTCTCAAAACACCTGCACAAAATGAATCCTAAATACCCAAGGCTGAAAGACAAATTGTAACACAATAGTTGGGTCACTTCGCTATTGAAAAGCATAAGTGCTCTCTGAATTATCTGGGTACAGCTCCCCGTATATGATTTTCAAAGAGTTTCTAATAAAAACAAAAAGAACATACATATGTAATTTTACTAGAAAGTACTTAAAGGATCTCTCGACATACTCACAGGTATGGAAGAATGCTTACAAAGAGATTACAATAGAAACTAAAGAATCAGAAGACACAAAGTTCTCTAGATTTCAAAGAATTGAAAAAACAAAACTTTTAAAGAACCTAAACTTGGATGAAAAGAATGATAATCATTCTTCACTCCTTTACAACTACAAAAGAAAACTAAAGCAAAAACTTCTCTTCCAGCACAAAGACTTTCGAAAAGAAAAGCCTCCTCTCTACCCTGCATTACAATAAAAATCCTAAACTATCCCTGCCCTGGCACAAAGTCTCTCAGGTCAGGCAGAATTCGGAACCCCCCTCTACCATGTTTCTATGGCATATTAAATATACACTCCCGTAACATTTCGGTTAATAGCATAACCATTTCTTGGGACATTAATCCTTCCCATCTTATCAGACTTAAATACTTTATAAATCATAAAGTAATGAGTGACTTTAGATTTATTTATTTTTACTTCAAAAGATGTGTGGATGTATCCTTGTCTAGGTGTCATTTCAAACCTCAAGGTCTAGAAAAGTAGAAAGGCCTTAATCTTGTAGTTTAATATTTTACCAATATAGAGAATATATTTTAGCTTCCATTATCGTGATATCATGATGTGCATCTCCATGTTGGCTTGATCACACATTCACTGCTCTTTGATAACTTCCGGTGACCTGTTGTGTTTCTCGAATGAAATTCCAAAACTCTCCTACAAAGTCGGCTGAATCTACACATTGAATCCCCAGTCACCATGATCTGCAGATCATAATGCTTCTATTCAACCTGCCAATCATACAAGGCAACTTCATAATGCATCACAGTGCCCTCTAATGCCTACAATAATCATTCTGAGGTTCAATATTTTCCCAATTCATGACACGGAGCCACGTGGATTTTATCTTTATAGGTGTTGATTACTCATCACTGCCCAAATCGATGCTCACCAATTCCATGCGTACCTCTTCTCCTTCATATATTGAGGGGTTGGTTTGAAAAGATGGGAATTAGACAAATTTGGAGGCAAATGAATGTCTTTTCTTTCTTGAGACATACGTTGTATCCTTCCTGGCATCAGAGAGTTGGACTGGAGAATCAACTGCCCCTACATATTATCGGGTTCATGATGTCAAGGCTTGATGAGGGTGAAAATGGCTTCATTGATATTTGGGAACCATTTGATGTCTCATTACGTAGATGAAGACCTTCATGTGCCCATGGGTTATCAGGCAATGAACGCTTAGTTCCATATTAACAATTTTCCAAATAGTTGGTGCTCGTTTCTCATCCATTGGAAAAGAAGCCATAGTGATATATGTATTGGTTTCCCTATGTGCCTAAATGAATTTATGATAATCCATTTTATAGAGATGATCTCTAGCCAGAATCAGAAATTCCATTATTGAATGCTCCTCAAATAGCCACAAGTGTTGTCTAACTACATCAGCTAAAACCAATTAGGATTTTCTGGACTTTGTTGCGCAGCAAGTACTTCCACAAATCCTTCATTCTTGTAACCACCCATGCTGCTGGTGTAAGCCTGTATTGCCTTTGTCTTTGCCGATTGATATGAAGTTGATTCTTTCTTTTTGTGTCTCCAACTTCATCCATTCGGGTACTTTGTCAAACAGTTCACATGCACTATCGATGTTCCCACATATTGAATTCAACAAAAGTTGACCAATTCTGTCACAATGGACCCTTCATTCCTTCATCCTTGATGGTTGGCAGTGTATTTGATGCCACTAACATTCACAACGAGACTCGGTCTGCTCCACCCATCCATCTTTTTGACGCATAGAATGTTCTAATATTATACTTATAAAAATTGTGAACAAGATCTTCAATCTCCCCAATGCCAACATCAGTCTATACTTTGTTTGAAGCCATCTCAAAATTGGAAATAAGAACCTCCAAGAGCCATTTAGGCCATTTTGACATAGAAGTAATAGTGTTTCTATTCTCTGGATGAGTGCAAGCCAAGGACAAAATATCTTGTATAGCTCGAACTTGTAAGGACCCTTTGTGCATAAGGAAGTGAACGAAGGAGAACCAACAAAAGTGAAACATGCTCAAACCGATGACCAGAGTCATAGAGATTTAAGCTATCTTCTAATGATGAAGTATTTATCACAGCTCCCAGCAATGCCACATACACAGTGTCAGTCATCAATCTCTTTGGTGCTGCTTGAAATGGCACTTCCAGAATGAACACTAGGAAGAGGTGCAACAGATGTAGTGGAGCTTGAAAACTTTACTTGTCCTCCTGCAAAAAGTGTCCCTTGAAGACTAACAATGCCAACTAATACACCAACACCATTGTCTATATCACATGAGAATATCACCCGAGATATCCTATCTAACAAAGATTTGAAACAAACTCCTTATCAACCTAATGCAAGCCAATTAATTAACACATGTCAATATAAGAACATATCATTAAAATTGTGATGTCGGGCTTGAACTCTAAACTAAACCCTTGAATCTGGACTAATCAATTACACCTCAAAAATCCACATTTTGGACTATGGGTCTGAAACTGAATCTGCATCTTGAATTCACATTTCAAGTCTGACAATGGCACACATCTGAATTTGAAACTTGACCTATGGCTCTGCAATCTCAAACTCTGAACCATGTGAACCTTTTTATGCAAACTGAACCACTTTGAATTGCTTTGAACTAAATTCAAAGAGGTTCAAGACCCTAAACTGAAATTTTTGTTACGGGGGTCTATATGGGCACCAACACTTGGTAAGCGAACATTTTCATCGATAGTATTTCTATTTATTAAAAAAATTCATGACAAACTTGTGAGTTAATTACATCTTACAAGTCATTATACCTTATAAATTTGGTTATATTTATTTATGTAGGTGCAACAATTTCAAAAGGAAGCTTCAGAGGAGGATTTAAAATATGCCTTACTACATGGTTCCCATGGCCTTCGAAAATGTATGATACATCAAGGAGAGACATTAATTAATGGTCATGAATCTGAGGCAAGTTCTTTATAATATTCTATGGTTCATGCAATAATTTAATTAGAAGTATTATGTTATTTTAATAAGTTAAACTTTGTTGTGTATAGGAAGCCCAAGAATCAAACTCATCAGGTAGTGAGCATGAAGAGGAGCTAGAGGAACACAATGAATTGTTTGGTGCACACAATGATTCAATTCTCATTCCTGAACTTCAGCAAGAAACCATCCTTGAATTTCAGCAAGTGGGAAACAAGAATAACAAGGAGGATGTTCAATGTGATGAACAATCAACACCCGCAATTAGACTAGTGCCATGGAGAAAGAGGACACAAAGGAAGAGAATTGATAGAAATAAATGAACAAAAGACATATTTACTTCCCACCCTTATTCAGTTTTAATTTTCTATTATAAACCTAATTCATATATCACCATACTTGTTGAATTAATAATCATGTTGCTTTAATAAGAGATAAACATAGCATTATTATTGTTGTACTTATGATTACCATGTTAATGGTTGTTTGAAGACTTTAAGTCATTGATGTACCTAGAGTATTGTTAAGAAATTTCAAGGTTATTAGGCTTAAACATAGGGTGTGAGTCCCTAAATAATAAGAGCATAACCACGCAACAATGTTGTATAAATATCTCTTGTTTTATCAATAATAATAAAGATGTACTTGAAGTTCCATTGATAGAAATTGACACTACAAGATTGGTGATGTAATTTCTTATAAACCATTAGCTAAAGAGAGTATCCCACTATGGTGGACAGTTTCTTACCTTTGGACTTCAAAAAAATCATGCCATTTAATAGTTGTTATACATACACTGTTACTGTTTGTGATTCGCAGCAAGATGAGAAATTAAATTGCAGGACATTAGAAAAAGACAGCAAAAACAATAGTATTGAGAAAAGAGTGGAAGCAGGGAGACATTGCACTCCTATAAAATACACAAAACTTGTCTTTATGGTGAGCAATGTTGTATATTGTTTAATTTTTCTTTTCTCTCCATCTTTCTGAGCATTAACAACACTTGCACAAACTCCTGAATGTTTATCAAACATTGTCCTCCAATCGACACATTTTTGGGATCTAAATTGAATTCCTTTCAACATGTGATCTAAATGTTTGATTATCCTCAGATCTCTTATCTTCTATCTACATGATTTTGGACACTGGAAACTTGAATTAAATTAGAACTCAGCCTGTGTGGGCATTTATTTTTGAAATTTATGTTTCTTTGGGCGGATCTAGATCTCAGGTTTTTTGAAATTAATCATTATCAGATCTGATGGAGACCTAATGTGTAGTGGGTTTTGTTGGTGTTTTCAATTGGGAAAGATGGGTCTTACGTTCACAAAGCTTTTTCAAGATTTATTAGCTAAGAAGGAGATGCACATTCTGATGGTGGGTCTTGATGCTGCTGGTAAAACCACCATATTGTACAAGTTGAAACTCAGTCAAATTGTCACTACCATTCCCACTATCGGTGAGTTTCATTATTAAGTGTGATCCCTCTTGCTCAAATATATTTTACCATGCCTACTTTGTAGTTTTTGGTGAATTAAAATAGTATCAAATCCTCTAGATATGTATTTGGAGATACATCAAAGAATGTTGTTTTGTAACGTCTCTAATTATGAAAACTCATCTGTAATTAAGTATTTCATGTGTTGGGATCTAGAGAAACAATTCAAACACTCCATCTATTTTCTGCTAATTATGATTTAACGCCATAGTGGATAAAATATTTTCCATAATTTTGATGTGGTAGGCTCATTCAAATCTACTATGTGTGTCATTGTATAGCTGATTGGTTAATAACGAATTCAACATTTATTGTGTGCACTATTGCAGGCTTCAATGTTGAGACTATGGAGCACAAGAATATTAGCTTCAGAGTATGGGATGTTGGGGGCCAAGACAAGGTAATCTGGCTTTAAGCTCAACTTATCTAGTGAATGCTAGAACTGGATTATAATCAGGTTGATGCTGCATCATGATTGCATTTATGGTTGGGAGTTGAGGAAGAAGAATATTTATTTTCTACACTTAGTTTACATCTGTATTATATTTTATTATTTTGCAAGGGTAGAATATGTGTCAAATGATGTGTTTTTATATGGCATTCATGTGTTAAATCTAGGAATGTCTAAAATGATGAAATTTATATCTTGGACATTTTTTTCCGTAACATGTCTCTCTATGCCCATGAATTTCATGTCACCATACTATTTACATTGCGCAACAGATCTGACCACTATGGAGACACTACTTCCAGAATACCCAGGGTCTTATTTTGGTGGTTGATAGTTATGACAGAGACCGTGTTGTTGAAGCCAGAGATGAACTGCACACGATGCTGAATGAAGTAATCATAGAAAGAAATGTTTTCATTTTAGATGTATGAGTAAATATAGAAAGAAACAGACATTGAATCGTATTCCCTAGTTGACTCAGCAATGAGGTAGCCAGTTTCAATTTTGCATGGTAGTAATTAGAGAAGGAAATGTGTTCATTTTGTTGTTGACTTCTATAGAAACAGACATTGAATTGTATGCCCCAATTGACTCAGAAAAATGTGTTTTGTTATAAGACTGCGAAATGTTGGGAGGAATTTTAGTGGACTAGTTTTTGTCATATTTTTTTATACTAATGATGGGACCCATATTTGCTTAAAAAATAAAGAACATTATAGTTATTCACAAAATTGAGAGTCAATCCTTATATGAGCATGTTGTAGTGAGGGCTGAGTCTCATACTATTTTTTATTTATTAAAAACAAATATAGTAGTAAGTCCAAATTATATACTCACTAGTAGAAGATAAGAGCCATCCTAAATTGTTGTTTGTAAAATATTATAAGTATCGGCCTGTAAAATATTCCAAGCGTTGAAATATTGTGTAGAATGAAATTCTGTGTCTTTATTCAGGTGTGTTATGCTTGTCACTAACAATTGGTAGTTTCATTATCCCATGTATTACATACTTAATGTTTTTTTAGAACTAGATGCTAAGTTAGATTTTTTTTACTAAATTTGATGAGATGCTCTCATTTTTAGGTAGTTATCTAAACGTGTCTCTACTATGAATTATTTCAGGCATTTGACAGAGAAGCCTCTTCAGAAGGTTTGATTATAAGGCATTTTTAACCATCTGTATTAAAGTTGGGCTCATGTCAACTGAAGTTTTGAGAATAAACTTGTAGGTGTCATTTGTCCTTGTACCAATTATTCACTATCCCAAACCTTTTATAGCCAAGACTCCATAGAATTGTTTTAAAAAATTGTGCTCACTCTATTCCTTTCCATACCAGTTTCATTAATCATAATTGGCATTTTTGAAAGCATGCATTTTTGTTTTTATGTCTGGTCAAATGGGGTTGTTTTGAGCTTGTTGGCAATATTTGCTATATTTTTGGAACTACTATGTATCTTACATGGAATGTAGTATACCATCTGTAGAAAGTAATTTATCTTACCTCTCAAGCTAAATTAAGGATGATGTTTTAAAGGAAACTCCTGACAAGAACAAAGTATCACCTAAACACATGCTTCTCTGTCTGGTAAATTTTTATTATTTATATTCTATGAGGACTTTTCCCCTGCCTTGGTACCTCCATCCCTGTTCCCAAAATGCTTCATGGACTTGGGGACTTGTGGACTTGGGTTTCCATTTCCTAGACAAGCCCTTATAATAGGAGTGTCTCAAACTAGAGCTTTGGTTTTGATACATACCTACCAATTGCATCTCCTGATTAGGGAAAGTCATATACTTTCTCTATTTTTATCATTATATAGGTTGAACTTGGAGCCTTTGGGTATTTGGTTATAATTCTTGCATAATATGTATGCTTTTCAATGCCCATGTGATATCTCAATTAAGTCTAATGTTATGTTTTAACTTCTATAGCTTTTCTGTGACAGAAATACAGTGTTGGGCTTGAGTCCCTTGTCGTTTGGGGATTGTATTTCCCATTTTTGCTAGAGGAGTATACAGAGCTAGGTAGCAACTATTACCAAGACTGTTTGGAGTTTATTATTGTTCAATGGTATATGCTGGCCATTCCAAATCAGGGTTGTTGTAGCTACAAATGCATCAGTGCTAGCCATGCTACTTTTTGGGCTTGACTTGAGAACTGATGGGCATTGTGTGCGGAGGTTTGGGAACTATATTTGCATTTTGGAACTTTGGAGGATGATATCTACTATAAAATTCTGCTACAAGAAGCAATCACTCTCAAAAGGGTTTGAACCTGCATCTTGGAAGCTCCCTGGAGCCAATCTTGGGCGTTATATATGTGCTAGTGAAGTCTTGTTAATGGTGCAACAATTCTGGGCATCCACTATTTTGAACTGAAGACTTACCAGGTCTACAATGTTATTAATTTATGATTTGTAAGGCTTTAAAACAAGTTCTATAGAGTCTGAATGAACTAATGTGAACTATCAACATTTAACCTTCTATGTTATAACTTATATTGCAAGTATTTGTTATGGATTGTTTCCTATATTGAATGAAATTTGAAAGTCCACGTAGCAAATAACAATGACAAAATATATACAATTGCAAACTGAGAAAAAAAAAAAAAAAGACAGTAATATTTTACTATTTTTCTTTAAGTTATTAAGTTTTTTGTAAATCTGATTTTTTCCATACTTTTTCCTGATTTATAAAAAAATCTTACTCTTTTGGTTTTCTGATTTTTTCCCAAAATGATTTATGCTACTATGGTTAAAAAAATCAGAGCAATAAAAAGACAACTTACATAATGCTCTAATTTTCTCTGACCAACCATAAGTGTTCTGTGTTGTGTTCCTCCTAAACTTATTACGGTTCTCTTTGTATGAGATTTCCATCTATTTCCATTTCTCTTTTCAAAAAAGTTTTCTCCATTGCCAACTCAATTTGGGTTGAGGTATATTATGCACCTTGGTTTCATTATTCAGTGTTACAAAAACTATTGTGGCAAATTCTCCTCCATTTTTTGATTTCTTCAGTTGTTAATTTGTTAAATATCTTCTTGTAAGTTGTTCTTCGCTAGACGATCCTCCTCTTGATTGGTTATTTTTATTAAAATTTGCTTACTCATAGGGCATGTTAAACCTGAAAGGTAGATTCTCCCAGTCATATAATTTAAGGTCTTCAAGCTTATCTTCTTAAGAAGGATTTTTAAAGGCCTATTCTTATGCACATACTCACATACATCATTGGTCTGTTGTGAAATTTGTAGTTCTTGTAATTCTTATCTTGTCTACTATTCCAGGAAATGCTTTATCATCTAAAATTAAAATTTCAGGGGAAGAGCAAAAAATAGATTCCATTATCTGTAAACTAATCATATTATATATGGACTAAGAGTGTGCATGATCCTAGTTCATTCTAAGTTATCTCCTTTATCTATAGTGTTCTCTATAAATATATTTATCTGTTAATGAGTTTCGCATAAATGAGCAACATCATTTGATTAGTTATGTGATATTCTTACACTACTTTTCTATCTTTCAGGTTACAGGAGAAACATGAAGAGTACAAGTTGCTTCTTGTTCATTTGAATCTTTTATATCTTTCATGTTACAAGAGACACATGAAGAATATAAGATGGTTATTTCTCAGTTGAAAAACATTGCTGGACAATGGCATCTACAAGTGGTCATTGTGGATATGGCATACTGAAAACAATACACTTCTAACATGTTCAAAATGAAATATTTCTTTCTGGTTGTGTTCATAAAAATATTTAATCAAATCAAGGAGATCTTGTGCTACACCATTAAACTTGGTGGAAATTTATAGTATGGAATAATTTGGGCCCGTTTAAGTACTTAACTATGCAGCTATAGTGTTTGGAAAATTAGTGTCAATATTCAATAATGGTTACACTATTTCCATGGTATGTTTTTTGGGTTGTGGAGGAACTCCCACATCATTTTGTAAGATACAAACATTCAAGACAATTAAAATTAATATAACATTTTTGGTCAAGTTAGTTTATCATGCTCCTTTGTTCAATGTTTTGTAAGAAACAAAATAATGGAAATAATTATACTGAATATTGTATTATTGCTGTTTGAAAATATTGAATGTTAAAAATCAAACTAAAAAATATTGAAAATAAATTGTAATTTTTTTTTAGTACATTTTTTCATGTTGTCTCTCTAGAGACAATAGTTAAGATTGAAGAAATATTGTCTCCAAAGAGACAAAAGTGAAATTGTCTCTAAAGAGATAAAAATACATATGTTTCATATTGTCTTTACAAGACAATCTTTTAAGATAATTTTTTGAGACGCTTGTCTAAAGATGATTTTTGAGACAATATACAACTTTTTTGTCTCAATTTAAGATAGTTTATACAAAAATTGTCTTAAAAAAATTCTTAAAACCCCCCTTTATGTAGTAGTGTTTATAGATGGAAGTTGCCATTTAAATGGGACATGAATAGCAGTCAATGCATCAACATTCACCATGACAATCCTTCGGTTAATTACATTTTATACACAAATGACCATTTCATTTCAGATGTTGTCCAAGACAAAGATATCTACTTTATTAGATCTACCTTGGTGATTCTTTCCATGATTTTGAGTTGAACCATAGATAGAGGAGAGATTCTTACTTTATAAATTATTGGCAAAATACAAGCTTTTACACAATAAATTAAAATGAAAAAATTGGTCCTCTATGAATAAGGAAGGTGAATCATGTTAATATTTAATTTATTTATATATGAATGAGCTAACTAGAGGATTTAAAGTCTTTTGTGTTTGAAACCAATATGTTCAATAGGTCCGGAACTTCTATATTTAACTCTAAAATAATATAAACTAATGAATATTTAAGTGAAACAAGAAAATATAATATATGTAAAAGTAATTTTTTGATAAGCTTAAGAAATGTATTATATGATAAGTTATATTTGAAGATATCTTCTATGATAGTGGAAGGTCAAGAAAGAAATTAAGATAAATTGAGGATATTTTTTTATGTATATTACAAGTAGAAGGATATAACGAATTAGTTTGCTCTAGGATTTATTTCTTCTTATATAGATTATTCCTTTGTCTTTGACACATACACATACTCCCTTATATAGGGATACATTAGAATTTTACATTCCCTGTCTCATTTACAGTTGCATCAAACTTGCAACTATTTCTAAACAAACCCTCAAAGATGGGTAACTGAATTTTACTTCAATTCTTCACAAAAGATCCTCATAGTTGTAGCTGTGAGGTAGTACCAGTTACAAAGAATGACTTATGTTGATGCCGAAATGAATCAAGAAACTACTTAGGGTAAATGCAAATTTGAAACCCCAAATTTGTTTTCATCACAGCATTTCAAATTAGATTCTCGAGAAGATTCAAATGCAAATAGTTTTCATTCCAGAAAAAATGGCTTGAGTTCTCCACCAAGGATTCATACCCGACGTTTCTTAGTGCAAATAATTGAAAATCTTCAAACCTTAAAAGATCTCTCTATGAGAATGTGCCTCATTGATAGCGCAACAACATAATAGAAATGATCTTCAAAAAAAATTCCAAGAGAGTATTCCTCATCAATACCACAACAAGAGAAAAATGTCACTAATTATCCAAACCCAAGAGTAAAATAAACTGTTCAAGACGACCCAGAATGATCAAAGTTGATCATAGTCAAACCAATAAATACCTCCCTAACAACATCTTTGCAACCAAAAGTTACATCATTTTACTCAAAAGAGATCAGTGAATAATATATCTAAAACCTAGATCCCAAACTAGTAGTTCTTCTTAAAAAAGAATCATGGCGGTAGTGTTGCATATCATAGGGTTTGTGTTTGACAAAAATATTCATGATGCCTCATCGATATCCTTTACAATGGGTCTTTTGAATAAAAAAAATAAAAAATTCAAGTCCACTATCCATTTTTCGCCAACTAGCAGTTTACTGACCAAGTTAACTATCAACATGAGTCAACTAACATAACTCAAAGGTAACAACAAAGTTAGTAATGAATGACCACTTTCATCGTGCTTGTCATGTATTATTAAAATGTTACAAAATGTGTCAAGTTCAAGTTATCACATTGTCGGTTACTTCATTATAGCCAATATTACAAATGTGTTTGACTTTTTAAAAGACCAATCAATATCCACCTTTGCATCAAGGACAATATAAAACGTAACAATATTCCTCCTGATATAAAAAAATACACAACTCATCCACCTTTCTTCCAACAGTTTCCAGGTCACAATGATCTTCAACATCCATAGCCACTTTGGAAGTGGTTAAATTTTGGGGAATAAAAGGATCACCCTGGTAGCCTTGAGGAGTTGAAATATGGGAGGAGGAAATTACAGACTAGGTGGGCAAGTTGCGAGAAGAATTATCAGGCGACCAACCCGACTCGATCGACCAAGAGGATGACGAGTCCTCGGATACCTCAATGAGGTTATCCTTGTGTTATTCCATATCCAGAGCTTACATTTGGCTTTCCTAAGGCGGTTGACTCTGCTGGACTCAGGAGGAGGAATATTACCCGATGAGTGAATATGAGTAAACATAGGGTTACTCGAATCAATAAGAGGGACGGTTTGGGGCCATCCTATACGGTAAGGGACAAATGCAAATTGTAGAGTTGGAGGATGAGACCCTGATGAAAAGGAACCCCGTGATTTTAACTTTAGACACAGACTGAGACATAGAGGAAAATATCCAAAATAGGAAATTAAATTTAATATTACACTGAAAATGATTCAACATGGGGAAATGCTGAGAATGGTACGTTGTAAATATTCCCTCAAACGTAATCAACTTGATAAGAACGATGGAGATGTCTCTCCACTCTCCTAGCAGATCTTGTCTATTAAAACCATTTTGCAATCGGGGAACATTCTCTCTAGGTTCCAAAAACCACTTTAAATCCAGTTTGTAATGACTATGAGAATTATGAGGCATCTTTTTAACCTCATCTATCAAGCCCGTAATAACCACAATGGTTTCCATAGAAACAACAAAAGACATTCCACAATTGTTCACCTTACCATCATCCTAAGAAATTACAAATTTCTCCGTCGGATCCAGGTTAAAACCCTTCATGCTTTCCACGTACTGATCCAAATGACCAACTTGAATAATTGGCCATAGGGACAAGTTGTTTTTGAACTCCTCACAAGAATCGAATTCAATTTGATTCAATTCACCCCTCATAATGCGGCCAGAGTCATAATATAGGCAAAAGTAAGAACAAAGAGATATGAGAAACCATAACATGGGCAGAGAATAAAGCCCAGTTCTCGAACCCCAAACTAAGTACTTTTCCTTTCTTATCATCAGTAAAGCTTTAGGTTTAAGTGTCATTATTGCAAATTTTGGCAATATCCTTCTTAATCTCCGCACGAACTCCATGGGGGAGATCTTGGGTGGTGTTCTGGGTTATTATATCTTTTGTAAAGTGAACCATCACCGCTAGCCTATCAGTAGTCCCATTTCATTCTCGTAGGATGTGTTGGCACTTAAACAAGTCCACCGTGGAAAGAAGAATTTTAGTTTTTCTGATAACATCCAACATTTCCCAGTTGAGGGTACTCTTGTCTGTCAGCATCACTACGAAATTCTTGGTGTCACCCTCGACAATCATATTCCTAAATTCTCGCTTGATAACTAGCTAAACATCGTGAAAAACAACAAAGACTTCTGCCATGTAGGCAGTCTAGGACCCCAGATTGATAGAAAAGGTAGCCAAGGTGTTGTCCGACATGTCTCTAAAGAGACCAACCCCTCTCACCCTACCTGGATTACCACAAGATGAGATATCAAAATTTAACTTGACCCATCCAAGATAGGAGGGGGGAGTACATTTAAAATGATGTTATTCAATAAGTAAATAATGTTTATCTTTTAATATAATTAAAATTTATTTATTAAACATGAGATTTCAATTAGAAAGTTTTGAAGTTATAAATTATTATTAATTTATTTTTTTGTATGTTAAATTTATAAATCTATAGTTAAAAATATATTTAAAAAGATAAGTTATCTTATCAAAAAATATTTATCTAAATAGTAGTTTTTTAAATTCTATTTTTATATTTTTATGAAAATCTTTCAGTTTACTTTGATATACATTTAAATAAAATATATAAAAATCCAATCAACATAATTTTATTCACATAAGTTATTAATATAATTGACTTATCTTCAAAGTGTTCACTATCTTATATTAAGATATTATCTTACTTCTAATATTTATTATAATTTACATTAATATTGAGATGATTATATAGAAATTTAAGCATAAAAAATTATATATATATATATA
>MU225546.1:42163-58860 GCA_018584345.1 Thuja plicata
CCTCCTGCTATTTATTAGCATTGTCAGCCATTTTCATTTCAATAAACTTAAATATTCGAATCTAAAGATAGTAACATTCTGAAAGAATAAAAACCTATGCAAAGAATATATATACCTTTTGAACCTAATTTCTTGGGGAGAGAACGCCAATTCCCATGGCCATTCCTATGAATAAACTCAAAAAGAATCCAATCCTCTTCAGCTGTCCAGGGGCCCTTCTTCACTCCCATTTTATCGCAACAGGGGGCTCGACCCATTTTTCTTTCATGCCTTCAAGGCCAAGGGCTTCTCACATCCCCATTTCTAACCTACAAAATTCTGAAGTATTCCCGCCCGCGCTAAAAAGGAAATGAAATGCATTTTCTTTTCTTTTAATTTTTTTTTTTAAACTCTTAATCCTGTTTTGGTCAAAATTTTGACCAACATGGGATTAAAAATAAAAAAAACAAAATCTTTCCTTTGTAATGCGACCAAGCTAAACATTGGCCAAATTTTTTGGTCGAAATTTGAGCTGAAATGTACTCGTGCCAATTCTGAAGATCTCAGCAATGCCCAGTTTGCTGATGATACTGCCATCTTTTTTGAGTCTAATGCTGTCAATTTTCAAGCTTTGCAATCTAAAATTCATTGCTTTTGTACCATTTCTGGTGCCCGGATCTCTCAAACCAAATCCATATGTCTCTGCTGGGAGGAGCACCCCCCTGACTGGATCAGTCATCACAACCTTTAGTTGGGTGGCCCACACAAGATTGTTAGATAACTTGGCTTACCGTTTTCTATTGAGCCCTCCCTCAAAGACATGTGGATCTGGATTAAAGATGAAATCACTAGGAAACTAGATAAATGGCACTGTCGATCTTTGTCCTTAGCCGGTAGAATTCAAGTTTGTTAGAAGATTGTTTCCTCCTATAATATTTACTACTCCTCTGCTTGGATGTTCAGTAACTATCAGATTCTAGAGATCCAGAAAACTATAAGGAACTTCCTTTGGTTCGATGGTAAAGGCAACAAAAAGATGCCTGCTGTAAAGTGGGCTTGGTGCCACACGGATAAAAATTTTTGGGGGCTGGGTTTGAAAGACCTTAAACTCCAAGGGGTGGCTTTGGCTGCCAAATGGATCTTTCATGCTATGGATGCTTCTGATCCTTGGAAGGTCTTGATTAGGAATAACATTGAGAGGGGAAATCGTAAGAAAGCTAAACAATGGAAGAATCTTCCCTTTAGTGATTTAACCATTGGCAATTTCCCCACTGCTGTCCAAGGATCAGATGTCTTCAAGTCCATCTAGAAAGCTTGGGATTAAGTTAGAATGTTTATTACTAATAAGGACTTCCATGATGATAACCTTCTGTATGGTGAAAGATCCATTTGGTGGAATATTCACCTCTCAGGCAAACCCTTAGCCCTTTCCCAAGGATGGTCTACTAGGTATTGGATCAGACTGGGCATCTCTCAATTGACGGATCTCTTTGATCAGGACAAACTTGTCAGCTGGGAATGTCTTAGGAACAATTACAATATACCAGACTCTCAAAAGAAAACATACAATATGATTGCCAAGGCTACTAAAAACCTTCCTACTGCTTGCAACGTTGATTCCCACAGATTCTTAAATTGTAAATGGCCTGGTGGGGCTATGATATCCAATATCAAGGCCAAAATTATATACAATGTTATTGGATAATAGCTCCATCATTGACAATGTTAATACTGTTTGGTATAATATGCTTGATCTCAAAACTTGGAATAAAATCTTTGACAGACTTTGGAAAGGCCCCATTGAGCCAAAAATTAAATTCTTTAAATGGATGTTTACTCTGGACAGACTTCCTATTAGGAAAGATAACTACTTGAATGACTATTACAGCCTTTGCAATCTTCCTGAAACTGGAAGACATATCCTCTTAGACTGCATTTTTGCTAAAAAGGTTTGGAACAGGTTTGGCATTACCTACCCTACTCATGTTAATATTATGGAAATTATTACTAGCAATATTGATGGTCTTAAGAAGGATGCTAATCTCTTTTGGAATATCATTTCTTCTAACATTCTTGGGATGATCTAGAAGTGTAGGAATGAGTAAAAGTATCAGAACACTCTCAGAGTTCTTACTGAATCATTTCTTGATCTCACACATTTCAAAACTTTTTTGTAGGTCCATACTATAATGATGATGGATAAGGAGAAACTTAAAAGGCTCCTTAAGAATGGTTATGCCACCTTCTTCATATATGAGCTTAAACATGGATACGACTTGAGAAAGAACATGGAAGACTACCAGATATTTGAAAAGGCCTACAAGGATCTCAACAAGGAAATCAGGAAGAATCTCAAATCGAATAAGGATCAAAATCTCATGCTGACTCAAATCCAAGAGCTCAAGAACATTTTCTGGATGGAGGGCTCTAAGGGCTGGACTGCGTGGGTTGACACCCACAAAGACATCTTATACTAGTGGCCTTTTGTGCACTGTTCTCTATTTTTTGTACTTATAATTCTCTGTTAACTTTTCGCTATTGGCTGGTTGGTTGAGGCTGGGCCTCTTTTTGTGGTTTCTAAACTGATACTATTCGTATGATGTAACTCCTTTTTTTATCACTCTATATATAATACAAAAAAAAAAATCTTCAATATTTTATTTTTATATTTAGTTTTTTATCTCATATTTCTTTTTAATAATTTTATAATATTTTTTTATGAGTATTTTGACATTATCTTGCTAAATATTCTACTACATGGTTATTCTGTTTCATGGTTTTCAATTAAGGGTAAAGTAGTTTTTGAAGGGAACAATAACCCTTTACGAAAAACAAAAGATAGGCATTTAGAAACAAAAGCAGAAACAAACAGATAGAACCAAAAAAATCACAGTTATTGTATTTTCACTATTTATTTGTTTTTCATTTCTTAAGTGCTCCACAAAAATAGAAAAATATTTTATATTATATTTTTTCATAATTTTAATTTTCATAAAAACACTTGAATTTAAGAATAGTCAAAGGTTAAATTCAAAGTAAAACAATAGTATGTTCAATCAAATGAGTTGTTCTTTTGGGAAAATCCCTTGTATTAATTACTTTTTTTTGTTTAAAGATTTAAAAAATATATATTATTATTGCACAAAAAATTTAATTTAAAATATTAATTATATTCAAATATCTAATTGTAATGTAGAAAATAATAAATTTTAAAATTTCAAATTTATTATTATTTTAATTTATATTTAACTATTAAATATAGATCATGTCTACTACATCTAGCTAGAAAAGTAGCCCCAGCCATCCTCAAACTATAGAAAAATACTTGTATTTATATTTATATGTTGTAATGGTATACATTTTTCAACATCTTCAATGTCAATATAAATATATGTATAAACTTAAATAAGTATTTTAAAATCAATTTCTATTTATATATTTTATTTTATTTAAATAATTAGTTTACTTATACATTTTAAAATTTATTAGAATAAATTACTTACCTTACCCTGCAATTTAGATTCTATTGTCCTATATTATATGATATTATACATAATAATTATTTATTATGAGATATTAAATTAAAAGGTCATAACCCTTAATTAGATATTAAATGAAAATTTCATTTTAAAAATGTTATATCCATAATACAAAGTTAAGAAATAGTATATTATATTATATTATATTATATTATTATATATTATATTATATGATATTCTATATTAATTTTTTAATATAATATAATAGAATATTATATAACATATTATAAGATATTATAATATGTCCTATATTATAGATTTATTTATAAAATAAATATAAGCCATTCGTTATTTTGACACATACTCTGATTCTCCTTGACTAGCAGGATGTGAGCTTTGCATGTAAAAACCGTTTCTATTTACAGTTGGGGCGGTTCAATATTCACGGGCAGTTCGATATTCACTGGTAGTATTGGTTGTAGATATCATCAATGGAATCAATTTAACATATTTTCTTTGGTTGCTGAAGCTATCTGAAAAATAGTGTTGAAGAGGGACCTAGCAAAGAAGAACCCAGTTGCAAGAACAAGGTCTGCCCAATTCATTCAACTTTGTCACCCTTTGTATTTTGTCATTTTTGTTTTTCTTTGTAATTACATTTTGTCATTTGTCATTCTCGTCTGCAATAAATATTTTTATATTGTTTCAACTCGTCCGCAAGAAATTTAACAGTGTTAATGGTTTTGACAGGTTGGAATGTGAATAATTTACAACAGTCCCAAAAAGATCATTTGAGGGGATGTTTGAAAATTTGGAGGTTGATTTCTAGGTTTTCTTCCAGACCATTTTAAAATTGTGATCTTCCTACACATAGACACTGGAATTTCCATTACTATTAGAATATTTTTATTCTTCTGTGATTTTGGTCTCCCCTAAAATATTTAATTTTGCTAAACACTGATATAAGATTTCAAATGCATTCTATCCAGATTTCCTATGTGAAAGTATAGTTTCTTCTTAAAGATGGATGTAATATCAAGAATCCTTGTTATTATATTTCTATTTCTATTTACGCCCCATTGGAAAGATAGCCCTCTAAAACTAATACCAAAAAAAATATAATATATATCTATTATCATTTGATGTTTATTTGTGTATTCTTATTGTTGTTCTCATTAGATTTCCTTATGCATAAGAATGACATGTAATTTAATTCAGGTTTTTGTGGTGGATATTTTGGATATTTTGAATGTTGATTAGATTATCTATTGTTTTAGGATGCGATAAAACTAATCAAATAACTTGCGTATTCAGTTTACATTGAGTGCATTGATTAGGCTATCTATTTCACATCATCTACAGTCTTGGATTCTACCTTTATGTTAGTGCTCTGGTCTTTAATAAAGTAGGTTTCTCACTTTTTTCTCCCTAAAATGTTATGCGCAGGTGAGTGAGTGCTAGTCTTTTCTTTTCTCTTTGTAATAAACTGGGTAGTTCCAGATGTTTAGACTTTTTTTTTTTTTAATATTTCCTATTTGTTAAACATTTCATTCCATTTAATTTATTTTTGGGATTATCCTTCCTTTTTCTTCCATGAATAAAAATATGTAAAGAAAAACACATCAAAAGAAATTATTCGATATGACACTTGAAAAGAGGTTGAAGGATATGGAGCTGTCTATTTGACAGGACAATTTTTTTACACCATGGAATCAATCTCCAATCAAAACATGATGTTTTTTTTGGCAGTCTTCGCCCCCAAAATTCAGGCACTGCCCACACGTGAAATACATGCACTATTGAACTTCTTGTTATTTTTTATTTCATCTTCCTCACTGGGTAAAGTAAATGAATTACATTAATTTAAAGTTATTTGTCTTTTGCATGTTCTATGGTGTGGAAATATTTGGTGATCATGTGGAATGAGTTTGGAGCTATGATCATGTTTGTTGGGAGAAATTAACTAAACATTTATTATAGAAAAGTGTCATCTTCAAAGACTTCTTTATACATGTATGATTTCATTATTTAATTCTATATCAATTTCAGGACTAGGGAATAGAAGAAATAAATACGATGTCTTTATCTATATTAAACTTGTAATGTATATTGAATATCGAATAATTTTATACACCACTCCTCTATTTTTCATGTTGGTATGTTATTATAACAGATAATCTTCTTTACTATTTGATAATTATATATTCACCAATTATTATATTCATATAATTAATACTTAAAAAATTGACCAATTATAGTTTTTTTATATATTTATATACTAACAATATATATAATTAATACTTAAAAAATTCACCAACTATAGAAGTTATTAATGTATTGATGTATTAACAATTTATTAATATATATTGTCAACACATTAATATATAAATTATACTTAAGAATTTGAATAAAAATACTACTCTAATATGTTTTTGATTAAGGTAACAATAGGTTTTGAAGGTGCCCCGGAACCCTATAACAAAGAGATAAAAGATAAGCAACTAAGACCAACAAAACAACAGTCCATCCCAACATAAGACAGAGAACCAAAAAAGGGCACTAGCCCTGATTACATAATTTAGAGCACTAAGAAACAAAAAAAAATAGAAAGCAACTACGAAAATCTTCCAGCAAAATAGGAGTGATGAAACTCCCAACAAAAATAACAGACCAACAAAGCCGAATCACTTCTCAGCATCATCCATCTAGCTTTCCATTGTTTGAATCTCTTCCATCTGAGATTCCATACTCTGAATCAAGACCCTCAGATTGGTAATGTCTTTACTTTGGACCTCAGTCATCTTTTTGGTGGTAGATCTGGTTCTAGTCCCCAGGCCTAAAGTAGGAATATCCTAATTTCCATCTTCCTCATGTTTAGCTTTTTCATTATAGTTCCCTTCCAGCAGGGCATGAAGCACTTTTAAATTGTCAACAGAAGATTGCATTCCTTCTTTTATAATCTTAGTCAGCTTTCTGAGTATGATATTGTTGTTGTTTATTTTTTAAGTGATTTTTTTCATTTTGTTGTCAATCATTGCACTAAGCTTTTCTTCCAGAGTACTATTATTATTTTTAACATTTTCAAAAACATCATTCCCTAGCTGATACATGACTGCATCATTTCTCATCTTGTCCACTGTTTCTTCCAGCAGAGACTTTATGTCTTCAGTGTTCTTAAAGGTTGTCTAAAGTTCCTTAATGTCATCATGAATCTGTTTGTCGATGTTGAAACCATACATAGCCTTGTTCCTAGCCACTTGGAGGTGAGTGATGTTAACTTGCCTTTTCACTTTGAAATCTTTGTTCAACAGCTCTTCTTCCATACTCCTCTGGTTCTTATTATTATTCTCCTCTTTATTATCCTTTGGGCTCTCAGGCGGAGTTGGGAATTTGTTGCTATCTTTCTAGGTATCATCCTCAAGGTCAATGTATATTTTATAATTTTGGACCTTCTCGGCTTCCTCATTCACTGCCTCTTTCTCCTCTTTATTCCCATTCTTGCCTTTATCATGTTGGTTTTTCCCTTGAAAATATCTCAGGATTAGTCATGTTCTCTAGATTTTCAATGGCTTCCTCTTTTTTGTTATTATGCCCCTCGCTGTCTTCCTGCTGGTCATCAATGTAGTTATCCACCAGGTTGTTAATCTTTTCCTGAATCTCATCAAGGGTCTCCTCCTGGGTATCCTCTTTATCCCCTTTCTCATCCTTATTGTCGGTGATGATGGTAATATCCATATCTGCCTCCTCTGTGTTGCTATGTTCCCTATAAAGCCCTCTTCCACAAAAGAGTCATGATCCTGGTCATCATCATCCGTCTTCATTCCTTCTATGTCGTCATAGATTAATAGAGTGATATCAGCAATAGCAGGGCCCTTGTAGGTTTTTTTGTTAGATTTTCTGGTATTCTTGCTAGAGGATATTTCAATACTCTTGCGCTTAACATTGTCAATCTTCTTTGGGATAGGCTCGGGAATGTTCTTCTTGACATAATCCATTATCAAAAGGATTAACCCCTCATTCAAGATAGGGGAAGATTTAATGCTATGATCAATAATTCTCTGATTGAGTGAGCTTAACAAATATTAGGAGAAGGAAACATTAATGTCCTATTTGAAGTGATTAACAAGAACAAAATGATAGTTATAAACCTTGGAATACTTGTTGTCAAGCCTAAAGTATTCCATGATTTCTCTAATTATGAATGCCCAAATACACTTTATGTTTCACAAATTGACATATTCTAGGTTACCTTTCACGAGCATGGCCCGCTCCTCATTCATCTTTGGAAAGGTCTTGTAAGCTTTGTTTCCCTCCTTTTTGTCTTTCGAGAACTTCATTCCCTCTAAAGGGTGACCAATAATTTCTGCAAGATCGTCTAACAATAGGGTAAAAGATTTACCCAGAATGTTTACTTTCCTTTTCTCCCAACCATCTACAAATGCCTTAGTTATCTCCTTATTGTTTCCATATAGATGTTTTAGGTATTTGTCCGCTTTCCCATTTTTAAGCTTTCTCCAGACCTCCTTCTCATTCTTCCATTTACAGACCTCAGGTTCTTCCCTTTTTAGGTCACCTCCCATTTTATTTTTCCCCTTCTTTTTTTTCTACTCATTGGTTTTCTTCGAATCCTAAGCAAAATTCAGCTCTGTGTATAGATACAAGATACCAATCTTTCTTTTGATGTCTCTCAGAGAATACGATGGCATAAGGTCATGATTATTATGACACTTCACATGGTATTTCATAATCTTCATATTCCAATTCCCTTTCTCGTTAATTGGTATGATTAATTTCATTAATGATACCCTCCTTATGGTTAACCCTATCACGATTGAGTAATAAACTGATATCATCATTGATCTTGGTAGTACCAAGCCTCTTGCAAGTGACGTCATTTTTTATGCCAAGGTTAGAAAGTCCATCTACCACTTGGTTGGCTTCTCAGAAGTTGTGGGTGACATGAAAGGCCATGAATTTCAAAGCCTTCTCCTTAATTTTATTAATAATTCTATTATTTCTCTCTTTCAAGATATGCCAGTATAAATGAGGAGGAATAACATTCCAGAAATTTTTTTTGGTAGAGTTTTTTGAAGGGAAAAACCATTGAGTAACAAAATCATGCCAAAGACAAGAGAAGAACCAACACAGATTTCATTTCCTAAAGATAGTATCCTAGACCGTATGGGTAAAAGAGAAATGGAGCATAAGATGATCACAAGATTCAGAGTGATCCATACAAAGAATACATTTATTCACAATGTAGAAACCCCTTTAGTCGAGTTATCAAGGGTTAGCAGTTTATTTTGAATTAAAATCCAGAAAAAGAAATTAATTTTTTGAGTGAGATGCTTATACCAAACATAGGAGGAAAGAGGTCTCTCCTCTTTTTCAGTTATTAGATTGATTGTAGAAGCCACCATATACTTTCCATATAGTCTTGAGTCCCAGACTATAGAGTCATGGATATTGTCTTTGAGGTGCCATGTTTGTAGTTCATGCTGGAATGCAATGAATCTATTGTCCTCTTCTCTCAGGTTCCTCCAGTTATTTTCCTACCATTAGTCTTTAGCTTTTGTTCCTGTGTTTTCTTTGCACCTTTCAATAACCTCCTTCCACTCTTGATTATTGGAGAGGGGCACATTATGGATCCATTCATCATCCCAAAATTCAATTCTCTTACCATCCCCCAGCTTCCATCTCTTCCCCTTAATGATTATGTCTTTGGTCGGGCTTATGCTATTCCATATGTAAGAACCAAATATGCTAACATATTCAGTAATAAAATCCTCCAAGGAGATATGGTTACAAAGGTATTTATTTCTGATAATGTTGTTCTATTATTTATGTTCTCCAAATATTCTCTAGAGTTATTTCGCCAGAAGGGCCTTGTTAACATTTTTTATGGTTCTCAATCCTATACCTCCCAGCTTCTTGGGTTTGCAAACTTTATCGCAAACCACAAGGCTAAGTCTCTTCTTTTCTTCAACTCTCGACTAGAGGAATCTTTTCTGGATCTTCTCAATTTCATTAGCAATTTTATGAGGAATTCTGAAAATAATCATAGCATAAATAGGGAGGTTTTGAAGGGTAGATTTCACCAATTGGAGTTTCCCTGCATTGCAAAGAAGAGCCCCTTTCTAGCCAGCCAACTTATTATTAAATCTATCTATGGGGTAAGTGCAAGAAGTTGGGTACCAGTTCCGCGGAAGTCTTGTGGGCTTGAAAACTACTGCTAGAAATGGGCACCCATCTTAGGCTCCGACACTCGATCCAAAATTCAAAAAATGGGTGCCCATTTTTCAAAATGGGTACCCATTTTTTTTCAAAACAGGTGCCCATTTTTTAAATTTTTTTTTTTTTTAAACCTCATTTTTTCATGCCCATATATTACATTTAAGAAATGGGTACACATTTTTTAACGTGTGCCCATTTTTTAAAATTAAAATTTACCAAACCACCATTTGCATTGGATTTCAGTTCGGGACAGGTTTGGTGGGACCAAGCCTATGCTTGGACCTCCAAAATAATGGCTAAGGCATTTGAACACTAGTTTTTTGTCTTGTCATAATTTTTTGCGGGTCTTTCTAATCAAATTTTTTGATGAAATTAAAACCCATTAGAAATCTTACTGTCTAGATTTCAAAAATATAAATTTTATAGTGATATGATAAATTTTACTATTTTAACAATATTTATTAATCAAAAGTGGTACCTAAACTTAAAATAGTAAGGTTCACTAAAACTTTAATAACTTTTTTTATTTTAGGTTTTAGAAAAAATGAATTATATGAGACCAATCTACATAGAATTTTATTCAAAATAAAATAAAAAATTTCCCCAAAAAGTGAAATGTTCATCAAATTATGGTGGTTGTACACAAGAAGTTTTGAAAATATACTTTATAGTCAATTAAAAATTAATAAAAAAACATATATTCAATTAAAAATATATATATATTCTAACCAATCTTTGATGTGTTAGGTACCTTTCCCCAAAAGGGTTTAGAAAAATTCATTTATTTACTTCAAAATAGGGTGGTCGTACACATGCGGGGTATGGTCTTAAAACAAACATTTTGAAAAAGAGGTTTTTAAACATGCCTACTAAATATATTTTTACCTCCTTTCTCGTTTAAAACTTAGGCTTGCACCAAATAAATCAGCTGCAATCAAATATGCTGATATTTGATCTTGAAAACCTCTTAAGTGGCTGATTTCCAAGCTTCTCTCCAATCTTTAGCTTGCTATCATTAAATTTCTCTTTGATCTCTTCTAGATCACCTGCAATGAAAGACATACTTCTCAGCTGGCTCTGATACCAAACGAAGGCAATTGAATCAATGATCTGCTGATCATAAAACAAAGAAATATGCAAAAGCCTGAATTGCCTTAGAGAAATAAGAGCAAGGGCATTCATTATATAGAAAATTGAAAGAGAGGTTACATTATGGTGTTCAACCATGTTCACCAATATTACAACCATAATATTAAAGACCTACAACTATCAACTACAAACATAAATATACACAACCATATATTTAATATGGGACTTGAAATAGTAAACAAAGACAACAAGTATTCTAGAAAGGAGGCCAAAGTCAATAAAAGCTGCCAATGGGAATTAATAGTTCTGTCACAACTCTTCTTAAATTTATGGTAGTGCTGCTTCTTGTCAACGTTATGTTTTCACTCGCTACCTCTGCTCAATCAATACCCAAGAAGAAATTGAATGCAAATACATGCATTGATAATCTGCTTGAAATCGTGGACATGTTAGCATCATGTAGGAACTATGCAGGCAACATTCTAGATCCTAATTATTGCAAAACATAAAACAATTACTTTGCAAAAGATTTTCCACTGGAAGGAAATTCTCAAAATGCTTTCTCACAATTTTCATCTTTTCTTACCCACTGTAGGAGGGAGAAATATAAGGACTGTCTTTTCACATGGTATAGATTTAGGGTATTTTCCCCTGTACAGTTTACAATTTTCCTCAGAAGCGTTTTGAAAAATGTGTACTATAAATTATTTCTTGAGATTGTAAAAAATATAAAATTTATGGACTTTATCCTGCTTGCCTATACTATGCATCATGCATAGCATAAACTTCCAACCACTTTAGTGTTTAAATTTGGAGATAATAATAAATATTGTTAAATTCAAATCTATATAGCTATAATTTAGAAAGATAAATTTGAAGAATGGTTGCTTCTATGTTAAATTACTCTCCATCAATATTATCTTCAAAAATAAAGAGCAAAAATTATATAATAAAATATAATTTCAAGGTATGATTTATCCTCTTTGTTTGACCTCTCTTATATTAGGTTTTCTATAAAAATGGACATAATCTAGTTCATTACCTTAAAAAAAATTAAATAATCTTCAATATTTTAATGTTATATTTCATACATTTTTATTTCACTTTTTATCTAATATTTAATTTTTAAGACTGTAATTATATTTCATTATGAGTGTTTTAACATTATTGTTTCATCTATCTCTCATTAGATTTAAGAAATTTTCTTAAGCTTCAACACAATAGTGGAGGGTAAGGCCTCACGTAACTATTTAGCTTATCTTAATTTTTTTGAAGCCAAATTTGGTGATAAATAAAATAGAGAAAAAAGAGACAAATAAATTTAGGATAACATTTGACATATTTTTACTAAGAAACTATTTCCCACACTTTTTTCTATATTGCTTCATGAACATAAAATAAGTAAAAAAATATTTTACTACTAATGTTTGTTTTAGAAACAAACATGGGGAATGGGCATGGATAGAAGAAATATAATGTGTTACTAGAAAAAATATAGTGTTTGCATTGGTCAAAGGTGATATTTTGAGGTGTAGACAATTGAGCCGAACAGTAAAATTAAAATATCTTGTTGAAGATATTATTGGTTTGAGATTTTTATGTTACAGATGGCGTTATTGAATATGTAAATTATAATTGTAGAAATATACATCAATAGAGATGATTTATCATGTCAAATATATTTTAATTAGATAGGAATTTATTTTTTAATTTTATTTTTTATATTTTTTATGAAAACCTTTTTCTTTATATTGGTCATAAAATTCAAAGAATAAAAAATTTAAATAGTTGGCTAAGGTCGCTCCGCCACTCTCCTTTATCTTTTCTTTGTACATGCTTTAGTTGGGCTGGTTATTCATCGTTGTCCTTCATGACGTATACACCATCCTCGGTGAAAATGTAGGAGCATTTTAAAATCCTCTACATCCATTGTGACTAGACCGATTATGGATTGCATTTATATTAACAAACGGTTTATATCACTACATTAATTAATACTTATAATTAAATATAAAAGTTATTTATATTCTCAAATACTCTATGCATTAATAAATACTTATAATTAAATATAAAAGTTATTTATATTCTCAAATACATGCAGATGGATACAGATCAATCCTTGCATTTATTTTAGGTATAAATAATGATTATATTTGTTTATCTGTATAAATGCATGGACAGGGACACATTGATCTACACTTCTTTAGTGACATCCTAACATTGCTTATAAATATTTAAATTTAATTAAAATTATATTAGTGTCGAATTATATCTCTGCATTAAATTATACCTATAAATAAATATAATAAATATCTATAATTACAAATATAAGCAGAAGAACTAAATGAATTTACAAATATATCCTACATCTATTTGTATGTATAGATATGAATGATATATGTTTATAGATATAAAGAAATGTATGGATAAAATGGGCATTGTAAAATTTCTTCAAGATGTTCTTCCCTTTTATAACCCAAGGTTTAAAAAAATTATTAAGGTGCAAAGATCTATTCCTCATAAAGTAAAAAACTTAGATTACTAATAATTATAAGTTGGAATTATTGATAATCCTTTTAGCCTTTATGGAAATAGGCTTTTGCACTTCCACCACTTTCTTGACATATCTTAAAGATCAGTGGCTTTTATGACTGTGACTTTTAATCTTATAGTGAATTACATTTTCTTTTCGATCAAGTTGGCTCATAGTATAGTGAGGTCTGATAGTGCCTCTCTATTTAGCAACATATCTGGTCATTATAGTATTCTTGTTTCCTTTAACTTTATTTTTCCTCCTCCCTTGTATTTGTCTATTTTTGTTACAGCTCTTCTCATGATGTATTTTCCTATTTTTTCCCTATTCCTTTAAGAATGTCTAGCCCTTCGGTTAAGGCCTTATCACATTCTTTGCTTCCCCTTCTATATTTAACGCATGCTTCTCGGATTCCAAATTTCATCATGATTTCTCCTCGACTCGATCACTACTCCTAGAACCTTCCCTCTATGTCATTTATTATCCCCACTTTTAGCTAGTCTGTACTAACCCTCAGGATGGAGACGAATGTACATACATTTCTTTTTTACGTAAATAAAGAAATGGCGCATGCATGCCCTACTAACCATGAACACTGGAATCATATTCTAAGAATAAAGGATGATATGGTTTGCAGGAGCATTATTAAATCATTAGCAAAATGATAATTTGACTACAACTTCACACTGTGGGCCAATGGTGATTTGGTAGGTACCTTCATATCTTGTTTGACTCTAGCTCAAATTCCTAAACTTGAGATTGTGGCTTTATGTAAATAAATATTTATTAGCAAAATTCTAAAAGGTTTAGAATAGGCAGTTTATAGCATTGATGAGAAAAACCTGATCTCGGTCCCACAAATTAACATGAAGGTCGACATAGATAAACTCCCCACTTTGCAGGTTACCTCCCGTAAACCAATACTGACATTCAAGGACAAGGATATCTTTGATATCCACTGGCCTTAAAAGATGAGGAACCTCCTCTTCCTTTTCCATTGGCTGAATATTTTCTCTTCTAACAACACAGAGTGGATTTTCCATTACTTGGTTGCAGATAAATTTGTGGTGCCTCTCTCCTATAAGAATCCTGACCTCTCCAGTTTACAGGTTAAGATTCGTAATTACTGCAAAAGGCGCAACCCATCAAAGAAGGAAAAATTGGACCCTCTAAATTGTGTATTAACTAAACTTATATGTTCAATTGATATTTGAAGAGAGTGAGGAAGATGAGGGAAAAAAATGAGGGAAGAGCACTTTATATAACCATTTGGTTGTTGTAATTCACTCGGAATTGGCATTTTAAAATTTCAGATTTGACATCTTCTAAGTTTGGGTTGAAAATATAAAACCTGAATAGGGATTTGTTAATTCCCATTTACCCCCAAAATCTCAATTTGAATCTTCCATCTAAAAAGGTTAAATTGGGGTGAATCAAATTTCATAAAATTTCAAGTCCATAATAATAAATGAATGATAATCTCCAGCCAAGATTAATAATTTGAAAAGCTACAAAATTGTTTGGTTAGTATGTAACACAGAGCACAAACATTAAATTCATAATATAAACCTATGACCTTCAATCGCATATTTCTTTCATGTAGGCCAAAAACAAAACTTGGAATCAATAAAAAATTATGAAAAGCCCCGCCTTATAGCCATTACGGACTAAAATTCAATGGCTTAATGGGAAGAGCTCTATGATGCATCTTCTATAGATCCAAATTTCAAGTCAAAACTTTTCATCGCACATCATGATAGAGAAAAATAATATTAAATTATAAGCAATATTAGGATTGAAAATGTAATTTTGAAGATCCCCTACGTTTTCTTTGTAAGCATAAGCTAATTTATCTAGGTATCATATAATAATACAATCTAACTATTTAAAATGAAATAGAAACACTTTACTTGTATATAAATTATAGTCTATAATCGATGTGAAGATGCGCCTGTATTACATAGGGACCTTATGCTTAGGACAATCCTTTTATGTTGCTAGTTGGGTTTTCAAATTCTACCATGCAAATAGAATAACGACAATTTTATTTACTCGAAAGATTTTACCGATCCAATTTACACCAGCCCCACAAGTTGTGCCTCTAATGATACAGTAAAAACAAATATCATATGTTTGATCTGACAAAAAATAATTTCTTTGGAAAGACTGGTTGCTATCTCTCGATGAACCAAACAGGTCCAGCTCATATTCCGGAAATCATTTTCAAGATAAGTTTCTTCGAGAATTTCAACATCTCCAGAATTTCAGCATCTTCTAGAATTGATGTTATCCAGCATTTGGTGTTCCAGCAACCAAACGGGCCCTAAAGGGAGAGAAACTCAAAAGACAGAGGATGAGAGAAAGTATAATTCACATTTAAGAATTCTTGCCTATACTAAGCGCACTCTTATTATAATTTACCTCACATTTTAATATATCGTCCTGTATCTATATCTCCCTCTCTGTGGACCCATCCTCTTATATATTTCATACTCCTTCACCTCCCCATCATCTTCCTTCCTCTACCTATCTTTCTACATTTCTCACCTCTTCTGCATCTCTCTATCTTTCTCTCTCCTTTTTCTTCCCATACATCTTTATCTCTACGTTTTTAACTCCCTTTATTTCTCTCTCCCTCTCTCTTGATTTACAGCTTTTGTTTTAGTTTCTTTCCAGGGGCTTATAAATGGATCAATGCTTGGTTTAAAACTACTATTTGTATGTTAAGACTTTTATTTCAGAAATAAATCATTATGTAAATGACCTATGAATTGGTCTCATTTACTACAAAATGTATGTAAAAAGTATACCAATTTTTTCCATAATCAGTCTTCCACACCTTTTTGACGTACCCATTCCACACTAAAGTGCAATTGCTCGTATATAAAAAAAAAGATAACAAAAGATAACAATGAATTAATCTTTAATTGTCGAATAACATCAATTTAAAAGTTGAAAAGGTCAAATAAAAAATAAAATCAACATCCAAGAAAAATCCGCCACTCTTCAAAATCGCTACCCCTGTGTCGCCTTTTGAATTGTGTCCTCCTAAACGCGTCATTATTTTCCTTTGAATATCACCCACTTTAGTTGAATTGAAATATTGACCTATTCATATGCTTGCATTCTGTCGTCCGTCTCTATAAATACGATATACATTCATTATGTATCTCCATATCTGAGCTTCTCTCTATATCTCGTAAGACATTCACTGGCTTCTTCCTTCGTCATTTGTAAAGCGATCATATTTCTTTGTATAACATTCATTCTGGTGGTTACTATGGCGAGATCAATGTTTCTGAAAATTATGGTAGTGATGCTTGTGCTCAACTGTATGTTTTCATACGCTGTCTCTGCTCGATCAATTCTCAAGGAGAAAGTGA
>MU225546.1:78285-91506 GCA_018584345.1 Thuja plicata
ATTTCATAGGAAGGCCTGAACAAAAGACTCGACCTATGACCTGCAAACAAACATCCTTCTCTGCAACCAGGTGTAGGAATGAGACAAGACTGCTGGGGGCTGAAGTATACCCACAAAACATCTAAATTAGATCAAACACAGTAACACACGGACTTGCAGAAAATGAGAGGAACTAGGAACCCCAATGTCCATTAATAACATTCATAAGCTTTGATCCAATAAGAGATAACACAAACCAGGAAGCATAGGGATATGAAGGATTATCACAAAGTATTTCCAATAGCTTGCATGATCAATGAGAAGGTTACAGAGTGTAAAAGTCAGAGGGCAGAAAGAATGCCTCAGATAACTCCTAGAAAGAACGAATTCTTTTTACAAAATGCCAACTCCCAAGCACTAAGGCTCTCAAAAAACTTTAAATACTTCCATGCACGCAGGCAGGAGTCTCAGAAAACCTAACTAGGGTTACAGATTTACAATGTACTAATTGAACCTAGGACAAAATCTAATCTAGCCATAAATGTGCACCAAGTGAATCGATCAGATCAGATTTTCTAACTTGCACCCATCCCTGTACTGGATCATGCCCGTAGACACGCAACCTGAATAAAATCAGCTATACTCTGCAACTAGACCCTGTCATGAATGCTCACCAGCTGATCACAGTCCCCCAGGATGGGAAGTGACCCTTGACGGCCACCGCTCAAATTCTCATCAATGAGCCATCGATCATGACCATGTCCTTTTGCCAACTGCACCTGGAGAGCAATAACTTCGTGATTGGACTCTGTATCTCCCTTCTACGTCTCTAAATCTTCTGTTTCTCCACTGACGTCAAACAAATCCTTAATCAAAGGATCAACAGACTCCCTGTGCATGATCTCTCTGCAATTAGACCTTTCTGATCAGCTCTGGAACACGAGCACGGAGGAACCGTGGCTGCTGAGCAATCACAGTGCCAAAACTGCCGCCAAACATTAAAATTCAAAGTCCCATGACCACGCGACTGACCGTTGGTCTCTTTGTCGCGAGCGTTAGACCTTAACCATAGTTAAATCTCATGACCTAGTGACAAAGAACTTTTTACCTCTGCTTAACCCGAGCCCAGATCCAGCGACAAGGCGACTGTGAAATCTCGAAGTCGCGAAGCACTTTTCTTAACTCACCTTTCTTCTAGTGACTCTGCTACTAACTGTCACCCTAAACCGTCACGGCTTGTCGCCTGATCGCCAGATGCTATCTCTCTGTCTCAAGACCACGCGACAAAGCCTAGTCGCCAAGTCAGGGAATCCTTCTTATCAGTTAGCATGTGCCCTTAACCTTTTCAGCGACAACGCGACTACCCTTGGCACTGAGTCGGGAGTACTTTTCACGTAGGGAACTTTGATCACCCAACCACGCGACCACCGTTGGATCATCTGTGTTTTGCATCAGATGGCTGGCATTTAATCGCTTAAAAACTGAGGTTGCCCTTAAATCTTCCTGCGATCCTGCGACTGAGGCAAATAAACACCTAGTCGCCTAGTCGTGTGACCCATCCTCTCCGTCTGGCGATCACCTGACTGAGGACCCACATCCACCTGCCATATGCCACCTATCACACAGCCATTGGGACGCTGAGTCACCTCTCCTTTCATTTGATTTCTCGACGACTGCGCGACGAGGCCTTTTCTTTTGTCAATCGCTCAGTCGCGAGCAGTCTTTACTTTGTTTTAATTACGCAGAGACTATGCGACAACATCTACTTCAGCTCGTCGCAAGATCGCGAGTCACTTTTTATTTTCCTAAACTACTCAGTGAGTGAGCGATAAGGTCTCATTTCTTGCTTAATCGTGCACTCATGAGCAACATTTTGTTTATCTTTTCTGCTCGGCGAGTACGCGACAATGTTACCCTTCAGCTCGTCGCACACCCACAGCCTCTTTTTCTTTTATGTTACAACTGTAGCGATTGAGTGATGAGAATTTCACATCCTTTGGTCGCTCGGTCATGGACCCTTTTGGCCTGTTGAAACCATCAGCATGACTACGCGATGCATTCCCACTCGAGCTCGTCGCTCACTCGCAGACAGAAAAGACCTTTTCAAAAATAGATCGCGATTGCGCGACGACTGTGATTGGCAGCTCATCGCGCACTCGCGCAACTGAATGACTTGAACGTAAAATCACCGCGACTGCGTGATGAGACAAGAACAAGAGCCTTTTGAAAGGAACTAGCCATTTTTTGGGTGGGAAACACAGAGGAAGGCCAAATTGCACAGGATGTAAAAATTTGGGTAACAATTCCAACCAGATACAGATCTGGAATCAAAATCCAAATATAATCCTAAATATTTGCAAGGAAGGGAACCTTTTTTAAAATTTAAAAATTAACAAATATCATTTTCCTAAGAGGCTACTGTATTAAAAAAGAAGATTTCTGATTTTTCCATATTTATTTCCTACCCAGAAGTAGAAGAATACTTATCAAGAATGACTTTAAATCCCCTAGCCTCTCTAGCAGAGCTTTCCCCATACAACATTGTATCATCCACAAACTGTTGGTGGGTGATAGGATCAGTCCCACAAGTAATTTGGATACCCTGGATATGTTTATCTTCCCTAGCTTTATTGATATTTCTCCCTAAGGATTTTTCCATAATTATAAAGAGGAAAGGGGATAGCGGATCTCCTTGATGAATACCTCTAGAAATACTAAAGAAACCCTGAGGAGAACCATTGACCAGAATGGACAATTTAGGGGAAGAAATGCAAGTTCTAATTAGGTTCACCCATCTTTTATCAAAACCAAAGGCTAGCAGACAGTTTGTTAAAAAAATCCAATCAAGTTTGTCATATGCTTTTTAAATGTCTAATTTAATAAGCATACTAGGTTTCTTGTTGTTTTTTACAGAGTGTATTACCTCTTGGGCGATAATAATACCATCATAAATTAAGCATCCAGGAACAAAACCAGACTGTTCCTCACTTATGATATATGGGAGAAGTTTTTGGAGTCTGCCTACCATAGTTTTAGAAAAGAATTTATATAAGGTATTGTAGAGAGCAATAGGCCGGAAGTCACTGAAAGTTTTTTGGTTTTCTTTTTTAGGGATAAGTGTTATGAAAGTGTTATTAACCTCTTTGAGTAGGTTCCCTGAATTCATAATACCATCTAGTCCATCCATAATCTCATCTCCCATAAAGTACCAACATTTTTGAAAAAAACATGTTGGGAAGCCATCGGGTCCAAGAGATTTATCCGGGTTCATTTTATTTAGAGTGGCTTCTACTTCTTCTTTAGAGATTCTAGCCATCAACTGCTGGTTTTGTTCCTTAGAAATAATCTTTGGGATATTGTTCAGAATACTAGAATCTGAATTTGGCAGAGCATCCATAATGTAGATCTCCTTAAAATACTCTATAGCTACCTTGGCTATTTCATTCGGATCCTCGATCCAATTATTGTTGTTTCCTTTGATAGATGTTATCCTATTAATACTTCTTCATTGCTCGGTACTATTGTGAAAGAATTTAGTATTCTTATCTCCCTCTGCTAACCAGGTTTCCCTAGATTTATGTCACCAGTAGATCTCTTCTTTAGCTAATACATCCTCATATTTCTTCATAAGGAGTTTCTCTTCTTCGTAAAGGGCCATGTCCATCCCTTTTAACATGACCATATCATTTAAGGCTTGCATATCTGTTTCAAGGGAAAATTTTGTCTGAAAAATATTGCCAAAGCTATCTTTATTCCATGATTTTAATCTAAGTTTGATGATTTTGAATTTACTAACTATCTAATATAGCTTGGATCCTTTAATAATAGTCTCTTCCCACCAATCCTTAATCATTTCTCAAAAACCTTCATTTTTTAACCACATCTGTTCAAATTTAAAAGGACAATTTTCTGGACTTTTATTTGTTATAATTTTTAATTCTACCAGAAAGTGATCAGAACCTGAGAATGGAAGAACCTTCACTGATAATGTAAATCGAAGTAGAGATAGGTCTCCTCTAAAAAAAATGATCTAATTTTTCAGCTATAGAACTAAAACCTTTCCTTCTATTATTCCATGTGTAAAAATCATCAGTTGTAGCAATTTCACATAGCTGATTCTTGTTAATCCAATCATTAAAGTTCAAGGCAGCTTTCGATAGAAGGGAAGAGCCTCCCCTTTTTTCTGAAATATTTCTGATGGTATTAAAATCTCCTCCCATTATTACTATATCTTGACCAAATTCCCTAATTTTTATTTCAATTTCCTTCCACACTTATTCCTTATCATTGCTTAAAATGGGACCATATATATTAATGACATAGAGTTTAGTGTTGGGATCCTAGATAAATCCTACTCCTCCAGAGTCTCTAGAGGCTGGAACTCCCCAAATTTCTCTAACCCCTAGTTTTTGGTTAAGTAACTTATATCCAGAAAGGTCTAGTTTGGTTTCTTGTAATAAGAGAATATCTGGATGAAAATTTAAAATACAGCGCAAAAGAATGCACTTTTTGTTAGGGGCATTCATACCCCTAAAATTCCATGTTAGGAAATTCATAATGACTTAGGAAGGAACTTTCCCTTCCCTGCATTAAAAATATTAGTTAATTTCACCTGGCCACTCGCAGCCCCAGCTTGGGTTCGCAATTCTTTAAAAGATTTCCTCCCTCATTTACGGAGGATTTTTGCACAATCCGGAGAATCCTTGCTAGGTAAAGAAGAATTTAGGCCTAGGTTTGGGATAATGTTCTCATTAAGTTTATCTTCTTCATCTAAGAAGAATTTTAACTCTGCTTTTGTAAGAGGGGAGTCCTGCTCCAGACATTCCTTAATTAAGAGATGTCTTTGCCGATCAACTTCTTCCTCATCACAAATTTCATCCAAAAATCTATTCATTAGTTCATCTACTAGACTTTACCCTATATAATCTGAGATAATCCTTACATCCTCCAAAATCTTGTTTGTATCCTCTATTATGTCTAAGGTTGGGTCAACCAAGGAATCATCCATTAGTGGTAAGGTTAAAGCAGTAGGAGGTTAGGGAAAACTATTTATTTCTCCTGATCTAATGATCCACAAGGGATCAGAATGAGAATAATGTGATTCCATTAGTTCCAAGTTATCGTGGGGAACTACATCAATCTCATCATCTAGACATGATATTGTAGGGGGAGGTGAGGTTGCAGGGAATATGCCACTCTTTAAAATGGAATTAAATTCTATAGGAATATATACCCTTGTTCCCAGTAAGGACTCGGATGCATGTGGTGATACTAACTCAGTATCTTCAAATAAATTTTTTCCATTAGAAGGGGTTTTCCAAAATTTGAGATGTTTTTGCTTGTTGGGGTTTGATCAACTTATGGGGTAGCTGCCTCGACTGGAAAAGACTCAGCCAAATCATCCTTATTTTCCTCTGTAAATTTTTTAATTGGCCTAACTTGATCCATTATATTTGCATTGATTCTATCCTTTTCTATAGAAACTACAGCTAATCGAGAGCTCGCATGAGGCAACCCAGCTATCTGATTTCTATCTAAAATTTCTTTTGATGTAAGAGGGACCAAATTCAAGGGAGGAGAAACCTCATTTTTTGATTCAAGAGGGAGATGGTTCTGATTGGTCAAAGAATGTTGCTGGCTAGTCATAGTATTAGGAATCAAAAAATTAGTTTTAGTTACAGACCCATGTAGTTTGTCTCGAGGGGTGGTAGCCATATTTGGGACTAATCTGATACTATCGCTGTGATCAAGTGGGAGACAAAGAGAAAGGTACCTCGTTGTTCCTGGTGAGACCACAACAAAATTAGGGCTTTTAGGTGGTACCGTTAGAGCATCATCATTGATAGGCTTGTTGGAGATAGTAGGTTTATTTTGCAATAAGGGCCATCCATCTACAATGTTATGTAACTCTAAGTCTGGTAAACCACTAACATTAAAAACCTCAATTCTATCTTTCTTCAAAGATTCTTTGTGTTCCTTTATGCTAATGTCTCTGTTATCTAGTTTAACATTTAGGGTCATCTCAGGGAGAAGGCAATTTTGAGAACTCTAATTTTCAAGAAAAAAACCACCAGTCTCCAAATTTAATTTGACAGCGACCAGAGGGTCCACTTGCGGCGATCTAGCTAGAGTTTTAGATACTCTTGGGGGAGAGAAAAATTGGGGGTTAATAAAATAACTACCTAGGTCAGATTTTAATTCAAGAGAGTCCAGGTTTGAAATAGAGTTATCTATTCTAATAGCAACTTTGACACTCAAATTATCTAGGAATGAATGATCTAAATCCATGAAATTTCCTAGTTTGCTAGCTATATCCTTAATGATTTGGCTATGGAGAAATTCCACTAGGAGATTTGGAAGGGAGACCCATCGGGTTATTTTTAAATTACTAACTTCCATGGGATCAAAATTAGGGCACCAGTTCAGGAATAAGAAACCATAATTATGAAAGTCTGGACATCTACCCTCTAAAAATTTATATTTTAACTCTAGATCCTTGCATTCAATAAACATGAAATCATTTTTTAGAAGCGTTATACTTACCTAATTCTGGAAACTTTCTGAAAACCATTTAGTAATACAGGAAGAAGACCAGCCAACACCACGCCATCTGGCAAAGACTCTATGTTTTGCACAATGTTTAGACATTCCATCAGTGAATATAGGGTTAATTACTACTTGCATACATGGGTTTTATATGGGAAGATCTTGAGGTAGATTATCTTCTATGTGATTCAAACTAGGTTCCAAGGAACCATTCAACTTCATTCGTAATTTGGCCAGATTTGAGTTATTTGATTGCGAAGGAGCCATGCTGTCTTTTGTGCGGCGATGTGTAAATGTCGTTACTATTCCCAGGCATAGCCTCCTTTCTGAGGGCTTCTTTCATCTTTTTTTCCCCTTCAAAGAGCAGAGGTTTTCTTAGATGTGGTCGTCGGTGTGGAGGAGTATAGGTTTTATTTGAAACCAACGGAGAAATCATCTCTAAAAGACATTTAACCCTACTTGGGACCTCAGATCACTTCCTAACTTCTTTGCATAATGCGTTATCAAAAACCAAACAAGGCTTAAGGATAGAGCCATGGGGCGGTGAGAATGGAGTAGCCTTCGGACTATGTAGATGACTAAAGTTGTTCTTGAGGGGAATGCAAAAAATAGATTTATGGGCACAGAAAGCAGGGGACTGAGCCTTAATCCTAAAGTTTTTAGCCCTTTTTGCATATTTCCTCGACGCTAGAATCGAAGGGTTATCATTGACTGGAATGGACAACTCCCGTGGAGAATCCTAGGGGAAGACTGACCAACAAAGTCGCCATTTGAAACCCTATGGTTTTCGCTAACAGTCGCATATTTGGCATTATTGAAAATGTAGATCTGCTTTTCCAATTTTTTGATCGTCTAAATGCGCAAGTTTCTACAGAGCAGAGCCATATAAATTATTTTTTTTAATATTACAAATTTATTATTATTTTAATTTATATTTAACTATTAAATATAGATCATGTCTACTACATCTAGCTAGAAAAGTAGCCCCAGCCATCCTCAAATTATAGAAAAATACTTGTATTTATATTTATATGTTGTAATGGTATGTATTTTTCAACATCTTCAATCTCAATATAAATATATGTATAAACTTAAATAAGTATTTTAAAATCAATTTCTATTTATATATTTTATTTTATTTAAATAATTAGTTTACTTATACATTTTAAATTTTATTAGAATAAATTACTTACCTTACCCTGCAATTTAGATTGTATTGTCATATATTATATGATAGTATACATAATAATTAATTATTATGAGATATTAATTTAAAAGGTCATAACTCTTAATTAGATATTAATGAAAATTTCATTTTAAAAATGTTATATCCATAATACAAAGTTATAAAATAGTATATTATATTATATTATATTATATTATTATATATTATATTATATGATATTCTATATTAATTTTTAAATATAATATAATATTATATTATATAATATATTATAAGATATTATAAGATATTATAATATGTCCTATATTATAGATTTATTGATAAAATAAATATAAGCCATTCGTTATTTCGACACATACTCTGATTCTCCTTGACTAGCAGGATGTGAGCTTTGCATGCAAAAACTGTTTCTATTTATAGTTAGGGTGGTTTGATATTCACGGGCAGTTTGATATTCACTGGTAGTATTGGTTGTAGATATCATCAATGGAATCAATTTAACATATTTTCTTTGGTTTTTGAAGCTATCTGAAAAATAGTGTTGAAGAGGGACCTAGCAAAGAAGAACCCAGTTGCAAGAACAAGGTCTGCCCAATTCAATCTCCTTTGTCACCCTTTGTATTTTGTCATTTATGTTGTTCTTTGTAATTACATTGTGTCATTTGTCGTTCTCGTCTGCAATAAATATTTTTATATTTTTTCAACTCGTCCGCAAGAAATTTAATAGTGTTGTTGGTTTTGATAGGTTGGAATGTGAATAATATACAACAGTCCCAAAAAGAGCATTTGAGGGGATGTCTTAAAATTTGGAGGTTGATTTCTAGGTTTTCATCCAAACCATTTTAAAATTGTGATCTGCCTACACATATAGACACAAGAATTTCCATTACTATTAGAATTTTTTTATTCTTCTGTGATTTCGGTCTCCCCTAAAATATTTACTTTTGCTAAACACTGATATAAGATTTCAAATGCATTCTATCCAGATTTCCTATGTGAAAGTATAGTTTCTTCTTAAAGATGGATGTAATATCAAGAATCCTTATTATTATATTTGTATTGTTGTTTATGCCCCATTGGAAAGATAGCCCTCTCAAACTAATACCAAAAAATATATAATATATATCTATTATCATTTGATGTTTATTTGTGTATTCTTATTGTTTTTTTCATTATATTTCCTTATGCATAAGAATGACATGTAATATAATTGAGGTTTTTGTGGTGGATATTTTGGATATTCTGAATGTTGATTAGATTGTCTATTGTTTTGGGATGCGATAAAACTGATCAAATAACTTGCGTATTTAGTTTACATTGAGTGCATTGATTAGGTTATCTATTTCACATCATCTATAGTCCTGGATTCTACCTTTATGTTAGTGCTCTGGTCTTTAATGAAGTAGGTTTCTCACTTTTTTCTCCCTAAAATTTTATGCCCAGGTGAGTGAGTGCTAGTCTTTTCTTTTCTCTTTGTAATAAACTGGGTAGTTAACTAGGTAGTTCCAAATGTTTAGACTTTCTTTTTAATATTTCTTGTTTGTTAAGCATTTCATTCCATTTAATTTATTTTTGGGATTATCCTTCCTTTTTCTTCCATGAATAAAAATATGTACAAAAAAAACACATCAAAAGAAAGGATTCGATATGACACTTGAAAAGAGGTTGAAGGATATGGAGCTGTCTATTTGACAGGACAATTTTTTTACACCATGGTATCATTCTCCAATCAAAACATGATGTTTTTTTTTTGCAATCATTGCCCCCGAAATTCAGGCACCGCCCACACGCGAAATACATGCACTGCTGAACTTCTCGTTATTTTTTATTTCATCTTCCTCGCTGGGTAAAGTAAATGAATTACATTAATTTAAAATTGTTTGTCTTTCACATGTTCTATGGTGTGGAAATATTTGGCGATCATGTGGAATGAGTTTGGAGCTATGATCATATTTGTTGGGAGAAATTAACTAAAAATTTATTACAGAAAAGTGTCATCTTCAAAGACTTCTTTATACACGTATGATTTCATTATTTAATTCTATATTGATTTCAACACTAGGGAATAAAAGAAATAAATATGATGTCTTTATCTATATTAAACTTGTAATGTATTTCGAATATCGAATAATTTTATACACCACTCCTCTATTTTTCACATTGGTATGTTATTATAACAAATAATCTTCTTTACTATTTGATAATTATATATTCACCAATTATTACATTCATATAATTAATACTTAAAAAATTGACCAATTATAGTTTATTATATATTTATGTACTAACAATATATATAATTAATACTTACAAAATTTGCCAACTGTAGAAGTTATTAATGTATTGATGTATTAACAATTTATTAATATATATTGTCAACACATTAATCTATAAATTATACTTAAAAATTTGAATAAAAATACTACTCTAATATGTTTTTGATTAAGGTAACAACAAGTTTTGAAGGTGCCTCAAAACCCTATAACAAAGAGATAAAAGATAAGCAACTAAGACCAGCAAAACAATAGTCTGTCCCAACAGAAGATAGAGAACCAAAAAATGACACTAGCCCTGATTACATATTTTAGAGTACTAAGAAACAAAAAACAACAGAAAGCTACTACGAAATCTTCCTGTAAAATAGGAGTGATGAAACTCCCAGCCAAAATAACAGACCAACAAAGCTGAATCACTTCTTAGCATCATCCATCTAGCTTTCCATTGTTTGAATCTCTTCCATCTAAGATTCCATACTCTGAATCGAGACCCTCAGATTGGTAATGTCTTTTCTTTGGACCTCAGTCATCTTTTTGGTGGTAGATCTAGTTCTAGTCCCCTGGCCTGAAGTAGGAATATCCTGATTTCCATCTTCCTCCTGTTTAGCTTTTTCATTATAGTTCCCTTCTAGTAGGGCATGAAGCACTTTCAAATTGTCAACAGAAGATTGCATTCCTGCATTTATAATCTTAGTCAGCTTTCTGAGTATGATATTTTTGTTATTTATTTTTTAAGTATTTTTTTCATTTTATTGTCAATCATTGCACTAATCTTTTCTTCCAGAGTACTATTATTGTTTTTAACCTTTTCAAAAACATCCTTCCCTTGTTGATACATGACCGCATCATTTCTCATCTTGTCCATTGTTTCTTCCAGCAAAGAGTTTTATGTCTTCAATGTTCTTAAAGTTGGTCTAAAGTTCCTTAATGTCATAATGAATTCATTTGTCGATGTTGAAACCATACATAGCCTTGTTCCTAGCTTCTTGGAGGTGAGTGATGTTAACTTCTCTTTTCACTTTGAAGTCTTTTTCCAACAGCTCTTCTTCCATACTCCTCCGGTTCTAATTATTATTCTCCTCTTTATTATCCTTTGGGCTCTCAGGCGGAGTTGGGAATTTGTTGTTATCTTTCTGGGTATCCTCCTCAAGGTCAATGTAGATTTTATAACTTTGGAACTTCTCAGCTTCCTCATTCACTGCCTCTTTCTCCTCTTTATTCCCATTCTTACCTTTATCATGTTGGTTTTTCCCTTGAAAATCTCTCAAGATTGGTCATGTTCTCTGGATTGTCAATGGCTTCCTCTTTTCTATTATTATGCTCCTCGCTGTCTTCCTACTGGTCATCAATGTAGTTATCCACCAAGTTGTCAATCTTTTCCTGAATCTCATCAAGGGTCTCCTCCTGGGTATCCTCTTTATCCCCTTTCTCATCCTTATTATCGGTGATGATGGTAATATCCTTATCTTCCTCCTCTATGTTTCTATGCTCCCCCATAAATCCCTCTTCCTCGAAAGAGTCATGATCCTAGTCATCGTCATCCATCTTCATACCTTCTATGTCGGCATAGATTAACAGAGTGATATCAGCAACAATAGGGCCCTTGCAGTTTTTTTTGTTAGATTTCCTGGTATTCTTGCCAGAGGATATTTCAATACTCTTGCACTTAACATTGTCAATCTTCTTCGGGATAGGCTCGGGAATGTTCTTCTTGACATAATCCGCTATCAAAAGGATAAACCCCTCATGCAAGATAGAGGAAGTTTTAACCCTATGATCAATAATGCTCTGATTGAGTGAGCTTAACAAATAGTAGGAGAAGGAAACCTTAATGTCCTGTTTGAAGTGATTAACAAGAACAAAATGATAGTTATAAACCTTGGATGAGCCTAAAGTATTCCATGATTGCTTTAATTATGAAGGCCCAAATATGCTTTATGTTTCACAAATTGACATAATCCAGGTTACCTTTCATGAGCATGACCCGCTCCTCATCCATCTTTGGAAAGGTCTTGAAAGCTTTGTTTCCCTCCTTTTTGTCTTTCAAGAACTGCATTCCCTCTAAAGGGAGACCGGTAATTTCCGCAAGACGGTCTAACAAGAGGGTAAAATATTTACCCAGAATGTTTACTTTTCTATTCTCCCAACCATCTACAAATGCCTTAGTTATCTCCTTATTGTTTTTGATAGATAAAAGCAGCAAGAGGGTACTGGCCCGTGGAACAGGGGACTAGAAGCACATTAACAGCATGTTAATGGCACTAGCCTAAGCTTGTAGCAGATTTGACTGTTAGCACAGGAATTTAAAGTTTTGCCTCTATCAAAAACAAAAGTATCAGTTCTGCTTAAAAAGATATAACCAAAGTAGCTATTATCAACATCAACATCAAAAATATTGGTACGGAGCCACGCAGGGCTTGTCCACATACTAATTCTAAACTTAACAATACCCCTCAAAATAGAGCAGGGGAACCGAGGGATAATCCCATCAAAAAAATACCACACCATGGACCAAAGAGCTAATTCTTCCCTCCCAGCTGCTTGGACAGCAGGGATCTCGCCCACTCCTCTTGGAGGAACAGAAATAGTTCTATGTTATCAGCATTTGCTTCAAGATTGCCGTCAGACAGCTTCTCCTACACATTGCAAAGGGTTAACGCCGAGGCATGCATCACTTTCAGGGAAAATTTGTTGGTCCTCCTATAGAGGTCCATCAGGTCCTACATTCCTTTTTTGATCTCCACTATTTCCATGTCAATCTTCACAAACTTACTCTTAAGGGTGCCAGCGAAATTACTTTTCTCCTCCAAAATCGGTGAGAGGGGTTTATCCTGGGGGTCGCATTTGGGACTTTGGGGTGGGGTAGGGCTCAAAGCTCTCTTAGGGTTGATCAGGGGGGTATTAGCAGTCAGGCTCATATAGCCTTCTGAGGAAATCTTTCTAGAATCAGTGGAATGGGAGGCATTTTCAGACGGGGAGAGCTCTCTGGAGGCTGTCTCCAGCATCTTGAGTTTACATTGCTCTTTAGCAATCCTGTTAGATCACCTCCGGCCAGTCCCGCTTAGGTCCACTTCAAGATTAACTAGGGTTTCAGTTATTTTCTATTTTTAAGGCTTACACTCTGTCTCGGGTGTGTTCTCAGCCCCTTTCACATCCAAGAAACCCACCGAGTCTGAAACATAAGAGTCCACCAAATCCTCCTGAGTATGAGTGGGAAGCTTAATACTTTTTTTGCGG
>MU225546.1:119498-132197 GCA_018584345.1 Thuja plicata
TCAATGGTCATTTATTTTAATTCCTTATTTTGAACAACAAACCAAGTTATTCATTATATTCTAATGAAAATGTAATCTAAAAATAAAAACTAAATGCTTTTTCCAATTTATACACTGATTTGAGAATGCGACCTCATTTACATTGAAGGAATTTTCTGCATTATGCCTCTGTAACAATAAAAAAATCATTTTTCATGGGCTGTTCTTACATAGTTTAGTTGCATATATAATCTTTTTGCATTCATCAGTTACGTCCTTGGTATATGTAACCATAATAATATAACAAAGAAAAAAAAATTATTTTAATCCTCCTATCATCCAAATAGCATGCTAAACCCTAAAACGTCATGCGTAATAATTTGCTATCCTTATTTGCAGAAAAACATTACCCAGTGCTATTTGCACATAAATGTGATTATCTAAGAAATTGTCTCTAGCCAATGCGAGGTGAAGAGGTGAAGGTTGTTCATGGAAGAAAGGTTAATGTGAAATTATCACCATTAAAATGCAACAACAACATATGACTAAAAAATCAGAACTGTGAAAGCCTGCAGCCTGCATCAATGTTATAAGAGAAACGGTATTTCAAATGTACAAAAGTTCAAAAAAAATTTGGCAAACAGATAGTAAAGAGGAATCATAGACATCTCCATTGCAGATTATAACAAATGCATCGAACCTCTATTGCTACGAACTTAAAAAGTCACCAGAGAAAACATAGCCCACTATAGCGTCGTAGGCACCACCAATGACAGAGAGAGCATCCGGGGAGGTAGGAGCAGAAGCAACAGCCGAGGTGGGTGCAGTTGAATAACCTCCATACGCAGATCTATATGTGTCTGATTCATAACTCAAAGTAGAAACCCCTAATGAATCATTTTACCTTTCACCAGTAAATGACCCCGCAGCTTCACCTACAGAAATATGAATTCCAATATGAAGAATATATGGGCACATTTGTAACGAAAGACTCCCCCACTCCCATATGTTTCATATTTTCCAGTTTCTCTGTGATTATAACCGAAGACTCTCCACCTTCATAAAGAATGCGATAATTCTTTAGGGCAGTAACATATATATAGTGCTGGCATTGACAGATGGCAGAGGAATTGGAAAGGATTCTTTTTTCTTACATCATTACTTTACTTTGGATGACCTCCTATAGAGAAAGGATGCCGCTGTAGGTTACGCCTCTCGGCGTAATAAGCATTTTAAAATCAATTTCTATTTATATATTTTATTTTATTTAAATAATTAGTTTACTTATACATTTTAAAATTTATTAGAATAAATTACTTACCTTACCCTGCAATTTAGATTCTATTGTCATGTATTATATGATATTATACATAATAATTAATTATTATGAGATATTAAATTAAAAGGTCATAACTCTTAATTAGATTTAAAATGAAAATTTCATTTTAAAAATGTTATATCCATAATACAAAGTTACAAAATATTATATTATATTATATTATATTTTAATTTTTTAATATAATATAATAGAATGTTATATAATATATTATAAGATATTATAATATGCTCTATATTATAGATTTATTGATAAAATAAATATAAACCATTCATTATTTCGACACATACTCCGATTCTCCTTGACTAGCAGGATGTGAGATTTGCATGCAAAAAGTGTTTCTATTTACAGTTAGGGCGGTTCGATATTCACGGGCAGTTTGATATTCACTGGTAGTATTGGTTGTAGATATCATCAATGGAATCAATTTAATGTATTTTCTTTGGTTGTTGAAGCTATCTGAAAAATAGCGTTGAAGAGGGACCTAGCAAAGAAGAACCCAGTTACAAGAACAAGGTCTGCCCAATTCATTCTCCTTTGTCACCCTTTGTATTTTGTCATTTATGTTGTTCTTTGTAATTACATTGTGTCATTTGTCATTCTCGTCTGCAATAAATATTTTTTATATTGTTTCAACTCCTCAGCAAGAAATTTAATAGTGTTGTTGGTTTTGACGGGTTAGAATGTGAATAATTTACAATAGTCCCAAAAAGAGCATTTGAGGGGATGTCTGAAAATTTGGAGGTTGATTTCCAGGTTTTCTTCCAGACCATTTTAAAATTTCCATTTCTGTGATTTCGGTCTCCCTTAAAATATTTACTTTTGCTAAACACTGATATAAGATTTCAAATGCATTCTATCCAGATTTCCTATGTGAAAGTATAGTTTCTTCTTAAAGATGGATGTAATATCAAGAATCCTTGTTATTATATTTGTATTGTTGTTTACGCCCCATTGGAAAGATATCCCTCTCAAACTAATACCAAAAAAAATATAATAATATATATAATACGCTGAGAATAATCCTTCTTGAGTGCGCCAATTTTTCATGTGGATTAAGGTTGATTAAAGTAGTCGTGGCGCGACATGGAAGATATTTTATGATTAATGGTTATGATTAGAGTTAGGGTTAGAGTTAGGTTTAGGGTTATGTTATAATTAGGATTAGGGTTAGGGTTAGGGTTAGGGTTAGTGTTAGTGTTAGTGTTATGGTTAGGGTTATAGTTAGAGTGACTTTTTACGGTTACAATGTATGGTTATGGGTTTGGAATAGGGTTACGATTAGAGTTAGGCTTCGAGTTAGGGTTGGAGTTAGGATCAAAGTTAGGCTTAGGGTTAGGGTTATGCTTAGGGTTAGGGTTAGGGTTAGAGTTAGGATTATAGTTACAGTTAGGGTTAGGGTTGGGGTTATAGTTAGAGTTAGGGTTAGTATTAGGGTTAGCATTACAGTTATAGTTAGGGTTAGGGTAAGGGTTAGAGTTAGGATTATAGTTAGAGTTAGGGTTAGGGTTAGGGTTAGGGGTAGGCTTAGGCTTAGGCTTAGGGTTACGGTTAGGGTTAGGATTATAGTTAAAGTTAGGGATAGGGTTAGGGTTAGTGTTAGGGTTAAACAATTAGAGTAAGTTAGTATTAGGGATAGGGTTACAGTTATAGTTAGGGTTAGGGGGATAGAGTTAGGGTTATAGTTAGGGTTAGGGTTAGAGCTAGTGTTAGAGTTAGGGTTAGAGTTACTGTTAGGATAAGGTTGGGATTAGAGTTAGGGTTAGGGTTAGATTTAGGGTTAGGGTTAGGGTTAGAGTTGTTTTTACAGTTAGGGTTAGGGTTAGAGCTAGTGTTAGAGTTAGGGTTAGAGTTAGTGTTAGGATAAGGTTGGGATTAGAGTTAGGGTTAGGGTTATATTTAGGGTTAGGGTTAGGGTTAGGGTTAGGGTTAGGGTTGGGGTTAGAGTTTCTTTTATAGTTAGGGTTAGGATATTTTTTTACCATTGTAATGTATGGTTATGGGTTTGGGTTAGGGTTAGGATTAGAGTTAGGTTTACATTTAGGGTTAGAGTTAGGGTTAGGGTTAGGGTCTTTTTACAGTTAGGTTTGGATTTAGGGTTACAATTAAGGTTAGGGTTAGGGTTAGGGATAGGGTTATTTTTACTGTTAGGGTTAGGGTTAGAGATAGGGTTAGGGTTAGGGTATTTTTATAGTTAGCGTTAGGGTTAGGGTTAGGTTGATTTTTAAGGTTAGGGTTCAGGTTATGGTTAGGATGATTTTTACAGTTATGGTTAGGGTTACAATTAAGGTTAGGGTTAGGGTTATAGTTAGAGTTAGGGTTAGTATTAGGTTTAGGGTTAGAGTTATTGTTAGGGTAATTTTTTAGAGTTAGGATGTATGGCTATGGGTTAGGGTTAGAGTTAGAGTTATGGTTAGGGTTATGATGTATAGTTTAGGAATAGGGTATATGGTGAGGGGTAGGATTCATATCATCTTAATGGTTAGAGTAATAATTAGGGTTAGGGTTAGGGTATTTTTAGAGTTAGGATGTATGATTATGGGTTATGGTTATTTTTACAATTAGGGTTAGGGTTAGGGTTATGGATTTGGATGAGGGTTATGATTAGAGTTAGGCTTACATTTAGGGTTAGAGTTAGGGTTAGGGTTAGGGATATGGTTAAGGTGTTTTTAATAGTTAGGAGTAAGTTTAGGTTACAATTAGGGTTAGGGTTAGGGATAGGGATAGGGTTGTTTTTATAGTTAGGGTTAGAATTAGGTTTAGGGTTAGAGTTACAGTTAGGGTGATTTTTTAGAGTTAGTATGTATGGCTATGGGTTAGGATTAGGGTTAGAGTTAGAGTTATGGTTAGGGTTATGATGTACAGTTTAGGAATATGGTGTATGGTAAGGGGTAGAATTCATATCATCTTAATGGTTAGAGTAATGGTCAGGGTTACACTTATGATAAATATAATCATTGGGATTAGGTTACTATTACGGTTAGTGATAGGATTTTATTATATTAAATTTTTTTATTAGGGTTAGGGTTTACATCATGGTTGGGATTATGGTCAGTATTATGGTTAGGACATGAATTTGTATTAGTGTTAGGGTTAGGATTAGGCTTTAAAATTAATATTATTGTTAGGATTAATATTTATATCATGGTTAATATCATGATTAGAGTTAGGGTTTTCAATCGGGTTAGGGTTTACTTTTAGGATTAGAATTTTTAAAATAGGGTTTACATCATGGTTAGTGTTATTATTTGGATTAGGATTAGGGTTTAAGATTATGATTATGGTTAGGTTTAATGTTTATATTATATTTATAATTATGGTTAAGATTAGGGCTATGATTATGGCTAGGGTTAGGTTTATGATAAGATTTTAGGTTTATGCCATCGTTAGGGTTAGGGTTTGGGTTATGGTCTTATTTAGGAATAGAGTTTAATGTTTAGGGATGAGATTAATGTTTAGCGATGAGATTAGGGTTTATGGTTAGGATTAGTATTGCATGGTTTTGGGTTTAGGATTGGGATTATAGTTAGAATTTAGGGTTAGGGTTTACACCATGGTTAGTATTATCAATAGAGTTAGGGTTTAATATTAGGATCAAGATTTAGGATTTAACTTATGGTTAAGTTAGGGTCCATACCATGGTTGTAATTATAGCTAGGGCCAAAGTTTTGATTGGGGTTAGAATTAGAGTTTAGGGTTATGATTATGTTTAGGGTAAGGGTTTACATCATGGTTAGTACTATGGTCACTATTATTGTTTTGATTAGGGTCATGGGTTTTAATGTTAGGTTTAAGGTTAAGATTAAGGTTAGGGTTTAGGATTAGGATTATGGTTAGGTTAGGGTTAAGTTAGGGTTTACATTATTATTAGTATAATTGTTAGGTTTAGGTTTTATAATTAGACAAGGGAGCTTAGTGTCAAATATAGAATTATAATTTGATTTATCTTTATTGAAGAACCCTAACCTAAATTTCAACCCTAATATTTTTGGAACATAACCAAACACTTACCCTAATGCTAACTCTATTACTAATTCTAAATAATCCTTAATTAGAATGAAATTCTTATCATAATTATAACTCCAATTAAAAACTAACCCTAATCTTGTTTAAATAGTCACCCTATCTAGTTTAACCTTGATTAAAACTTTAAATATCATTAGAATATAATATTTATATTATCTCTTATCCTAATTGAATCCTAATACTAACCTTAGTTGGACCCTAAACATAATTGGAAACTTAATTTAAGTATTATCAAAAGGAAATTTCAAATTTCTATTATTTTATTATACTAATTTATATAAATTGTATCTTAATCAATCTTTTAATTAAGTTAAAGTTATATTTAGTGAAAGATAATTTTTCTTTAAAAAATAGAAATTAATGTAGATATCCAAACAATATTTCTATTCTACTTTTATTTTTGCATGCAAATCAATCTAAATTATATTTTTCAATTCTAATTTTTCTATAGAAAAATATTAGCAACATTTCTATCTATTTTCTAAATTATACAAAGTTTCAAACTTAAATTAAATTCTAATTTATGATTTTTAAATGAAGCTTCAACAATTGAAAATTTAAAAAAAAACTTAAATCTAGGTATTAATAGGTATTAATACAATCTTTCAACATTTTCAAAGTTGTATTTCTATTCTATTTTATTTCTTATTTTTCTATAGACATATATTTGCAAAATTTCTATTCTAGATTTTCTAAATTATTCAAAGTTTTAAAATTAAATTAAATTCTACTTTATGACTTTTAAACGAAGCTTCAACAATTGAAAATTAAAAAAAACTTAAATCTCTAGGTATTAATAGGTATTAATAGAATCTTTCAACATTTTCAAAGTTGTATTTCTATTCTTTTTATCTCTAATTTTTGTATCTTATCTTATCTTATAGACATATATTAGCAACATTTCTATTCTATTTTCTAAATTATTCAAAGTTTCAAAATTAAATTAAATTCTACTTTATGATTTTGAAATGAGACTTCAACAATTGAAAATCCAAAAACCTTAAATCTAGGTATTCATAGAATCTTTCAACATTTTCAAAATTGTATTTCTATTCTCTTTTATTTCTAATTTTTCTATAGACATATATTGGCAACATTTCTATTCTATTTTCTAAATTATTCAAAGTTTCAAAATTAAATTAAATTCTATTTGATGATTTTTAAATGAAGCTTCAAAAATTGAAAATTTAAAAAACTTAAATCTAGTTATTAATAGGTATTAATAGAATCTTTCAACATTTTCAAAGTTGTATTTCTATTATGTTTTATTTCTAATTTTCTATAGACATATTTTAGCAACATTTCTATTCTATTTTTCTAAATTATTCAAAGTTTCAAAATTAAATTACATTCTACTTTATGATTTTTAAATGAAGCTTCAACAATTGAAAATTAAAAAAACTTAAATCTAAGTATTAATAGGTATTAATAGAATATTTCTAACATTTTCAAAGTTGTATTTCTATTTCTTTTTATTTCTAATTTTTCTATAGACATATATTAGCAACATTTCTATTCTATTTTCTAAATTATTCAAAGTTTCAAAATTAAATTGAATTCTATTTATGATTTTTAAATGAAAACAATTGAAAATTAAAAAAAATTAAATCTAGGTATTTATAGGTATTAATAGAATCTTTCAACATTTTTAAAGTTGTATTTCTATTCTGTTTTATTTCTAATTTTTTTTATAGACATATATTAGCAACATTTCTATTTTATTTTCTAAATTATTCAAAGTTTTAAAAATAAATTAAATTCTACTTTATAATTTTAAATGAAGCATCAACAATTGAAAATTAAAAAAACATAAATCTAAGTATTAATAGGTATTAATAGAATCTTTCTAACATTTTCAGTATTTCTATTCTATACTATACTATCGGACAAAGATAACCTTCATTTTGCATTTGATCGGGGCTCACACTTTACTTGTGTTGGTACACAGGCTAGGAAGACATTAGCAAACAACTCCCATACCCTGTTCTGAGACTGCAAAATTTCAAACCATGGAATCGTGCTTCAATGAGGATTTCATAAAAAAAGGTATGCAGGGCCTTTGATTTACTAAGTATGCAGAGACGATCTACTAAGTATTCCCGGCAATCACTGATTTTCATATTTTGCAACAATACCTTCCAGGGCAATCCCAACGCATCCCTACAATCACAACATTCCATGAGACACGTTTCTTTGAGGCATTCTGTCAAAATTCTCAAACACCTTGTGTGTACCTCCATAGTTTGCGTGCACCAATGCCTTTCACCAAGAATCCAACGCCTATAGTGGAGGATGATGTTGGTCGTCAAAATCAAATTTACACCTGCGAAATGCATTTTCTTGAATGTTTTTGCACCTTTTGATCAAATAGTTTTTACCAAAACTGGTAAAAAGACTGGATGCATGGCTCACTTTGACATTTGGTTTCTCTTGAAATCTCTTTCAATTGTCTCTCCTGCTTCAAATCTCTTTGCTACTCCTTTATGCAAAACAAAAAAATGAAATGGGTAAAGGGCTCTTTTATTATCTCAAAGTATATCTTTATCTTCTCAAAATCATGGCTCTTTGCATTCCTCTGTGACTTCTACATTCAAATGTGTCTCTTTGCATTCTTTTATTGAAAACAAAATCGAAAAAGTAAATCTGGAAAATGTCATTTGGCATTATTGGTATATTTTTAATTTTTAATGTTTTTGAGTTGTAACTGCAAGATTTGAATCACTTCTTTTTTACTTCTTTTTTATTCACACAGAATATCCTCGTGCTTACATTCTCATTTCCATATGCTATAACTGTATAGATGCCATATTCGTTCTATATCTCGCAACACATTTCTTCCTCCTCCATTTCTAAACCAATCATATTTCTTCGCATAACATTTCATTGTGGCAGTCAGTATGGCGAGATTGATGTTTCTCAAAATTATCTCACTCATGCTTCTGCTCAACGTTATGTTTTCACTCGTCGTATTTTCTCGTCCAATCCTCAAGGAAAGAGTGAATACAAATACAAATACAAATACAGGGATTGATAATCTGATTGAAATGTTGGCATCGTGTACTAACTGTGCAGGCAACATAGCTGATCCAAATTGCTACAAAAGATAAAACAAGGTTCCAATGTACATAAATAAGATTTTCCACCATGGACAGTCTTGACACGCTTTTTCATCCTTTCGGATCCACGGTGAGAGGGAGAAATAAGGGGTTTTTTTCACAAGATGGGGCCGGTAAATTTGGGAATATGGCTCCGATTTCTAGTATTTCTCCATTTATTCTTATCAAAAATTTCTATCTTCAGCGTGTTAAAAGCATGTATTAAGTTTTTTTAACTCTATCCTGGTTATCTATAATATGCATCATGCATGCGATTCATATAAACAAATTTAATGCCTGTATGTATTAAATTTTATGGACTTTATCATGCTTGCCTATAATATGGATCATTTGCTCAGTAGTGCCACAATATTTTCTGAAGTAGTCCATGGACAACTATCACCACTAAACAGCTAGGGAAATGATCTTTAAGTGTAGATATTTAATTATTCAATAACAGTAATTGAATGGCGAATACTTATTTGGAATTTGTAGTCAAATGGGAATATTTTGGGACAATATATATATGACTCACATTAGATTTATTGAAATTGACCAAACAAAAAAAAACAACACTTAAAAATCCAATAGGTTCTATGCATTGATTCTTTGCAGTTTTTTATATTTATGTTACATTGTTTAATAAATAAACTACTTCTTACTACAGGAAATGGATATGGATGTACAGGATATGGTTGTGTACATGTTATGTAGCAATAATAATTTTGCTGTTCAACAAACGAATAAATCAAGCATTTTATCTTCTCATGCACATCATAAATATCCTGCCAATCTATTTATTAATTTTGTTGCTAAACAGTAAATAATATTAATTTTAAAACTATATGGATAATTCAGAAAGATATAGATAATATTAACTTGAAATCTATATAATTTAAGAACATAAATTTAAAGGGTTATTATTCATATTTGAAATCACTTTGCAATATTGATTGTTGTCTTCTATTTTCATACTGTGAAGGGTCTGACATTAATTTATTTGAACCAATGTCATACTCATTAATAAAAATTAGACATTATCTTTCTTGAATTTAAAAAGGTAGATTACATTTTTAGGTTCTTACAAATATTATATTTCATCTAGCTTTTATAAAAAGTTAGAGATTTTGTTAAACTGTAAAACAATAGCTAATTAAGGTATGCTAGTGTCCATATTAGAAATGAATAAGGAAAAAGTGGGTGAACATCTTACGTGATACAAAGAAAATTTATAGTGTTTGAATTGGTCAATATTAATCATTGCCTAAGAAAGGTAATATTCCAAGTAAAATAACGACGTGTTCAATCAAATAGGGGACTTTTCCCTTCATTAAATGTGCCTTTATTTTAAATTGTAGCTAAGAGTGGCAGATTTCTCTTGAACGAATTAGAATTAGAATTTCTTATATATGGTCTTTTTGCCTTGAGATTTTTATGTTTGAATTGACGTTTTGATTAATTTAAGCGGGATAGGGTCCAAATCCGACAAAAAGTAACATCAAGTCTAAAACTAGTGGTACAAAAAGAATTCACAAGATATGAATTCAACTAACAAACTAAGATAGACTAAGAAAACAACCTGTAACGGAAATAGGAAGAAAAACTAACACACTAGACCAATTGACCAACAACTACACAAGGGACATATGAACCCCTTTCCAATCTTCGTTTAGTTACTTTAGCTTTTCCAAAAAGGAAGCCCTCTTTGGAGGATGAATCGTAGTAGCATCTATGGAAACCCCATCACCTTTAAGAGACATCAACATATTTTCCTCTCTTTTCTTTTGTTTGGCCTTCTTTTCTTCTAGCTCTATCTGTAAAGTGTTGAGGGAAAGGGAATTTTTTTCCATCATCTTCTTACTCTAAGTAGCTAGATCCTAGAGTTTTTTATTTAGCTACGCCTGGTAAGTCTTAACATTTGCTAGAGCATTGACCATCTCAATATTTTTCCCATAAGTAAAGAATTAGGTTCTTAATCTCTTTCAGTTGTTCCTCCATTATTTTCCAATTATTGAGTTTTTGAGAAAAGTCATCTACCACAACCCACATATTGTCATGTCCCTTTCCTTTAGTCCAGTCATCACCTTTCTTCTCTCCTTCATCTAATGCTTCCAACTTGGTAATTGCAAAAAACAAGCCATTTGGTAACAACATTATGCCTAATGTAAAAAATGCACAACTCGTCCACCTTTCTTCCAACAATTTCTAGGTCATAATGGTCTTCAACATCCTTAGCCACTTTGGGAGGGGTTAAATTTTTGGGAATAGTAGGATCACCTGGTAGCCCTAAGGATTTGAAATAGGGGAGGAGGGAATAACAAAATGTATAATTACAATTGAAAGTTTTTCTCTGCAACTTCCCGCCCAAGCTCAAATTTCAAATGGTAGGTTCCCGTGCCTGCATCCCCTGGGGGAGATGCCACCCCCCTGACTGACCCACCTTCTGGCTTTGATGGACCCCAAATTTCCTCTGTCACAGCCCCAGCAATTGAGTCAGTGGGGGAATTGTTGGAAAGTTGACTATACTGAAGTATATGACTCTATTTAGTGTTTTCATTATGTTAACAAAGTCATATTAAGTTTTGGAGTCAGCACACATTATCAGAAGATCAGAAATTGGCTAAGTACAAAAAACAAGACAGAGCAAGGAATAGACTGTTATAGTTTTGATTAGCGTGTGTTCATATGTTATCCAAATGATATGTGCCTTTGAAGATAAGCTTATGAGTATGTTTACATGCTAATTCTAAGAGAGAATTATTATATCTTCAAGTATGAAGAAGATACAACCAGTTGAAGAGGTACAACTAGTAAATGCGAGAACAGGACAAAGATCATGGAAAGAGCTGACTGAGATTGTTTTGGCGTGGAAGTTGCACTCATCCTCAGGACTTTTTCCTTTATATTAGTCATTTTTAGTGACCTAAAAACCTATGGTTAAAATCACATGACTTTATTCATTCATGATAATTAGTTAGTGCTATTTTGGTGAAGCGAACTGTGTGAAAAGATGTGTCTGTTCGGTTTAAGTAAAGTAGTTATAATTAATGTTAAGCCAACTTAATGAAGGGTCGTGTGGTTATGTAAGTGATCAAGATACATGGTAAAAGGTCTTCTAAAGCTGACATGTTCATTTCCTTTGAGGAAGTAATTATAGAAGGTCATTTGTGATAGGTAAAGTTGCGGAAGCCATAGATAAGAAAAGCAGGGCAGAGTGTAAAAGTAGCAGAGATATATCTATCATATGTTGATGATATATATATTGAAGTAGAAGATTTCAAAGTGAAGATAAGATTGTTGTAGTTCTTTCTAAGAGGTTAAAACATTAGCGCACAAAAGGAACTGATCAGACAAGCAGTGTTATAGCAACAGTTCATCTTGAAGATACAGTGTGTATCAAAGATCCAGAAGGTTGTAGCCTTTACCACTTGAGCAGTGTGCTCTTGGACAGTGAGTCCTTGGACAGTGAGTCCTTGGACAGTGAGTCCACCACCCCTAATAGGGTTATTGTAAAAGACTCCTAACAGGGTCTGACCCTTAACAAGGTCATTGTACTTCATGTATTGTAAAGACAACTCCTAACAGGGTTAAGGATCTTCTAACAAGGATCATAAGACACTAGTACAGAATATTTGTGGGTACTAATTCCCACCAGGGTTTTCACCTACATTGGGTTTCCCTGTAATCATATATGGTGTTATGTGTTGTGTATATTTATCTTACTTGCATTGATATTCAAGTTTGGTACATAAGCATTAAGTAAAGATTCAGATAATAAGAAAAAGTATTAATTGATAGATCACTGATTCACTCCCCCCCTCTCAATGATCCTAATCCTAACAATTGTTATCATAGCTCTGGTCCTCAGCAAACAAGTTTAACCACTTGAGGAGATCATGGAGAAGGAAGAAATGAAACACCTAAAAAATAATCTTGAAGCAACCCTTGAAGAACTTGACACATATGAAAAAGAAAATGAAGATCTAAAACTAAAAGTTGAAGGCATGCAAATACTTATCAAGAAACTAAAAAAAAAATTAAGGAATTGTTCTTCAAATGATTTGGGAGAAGTAGTCAAAAATTTGAATAAAGAAAATTTATCTCTGAAGGATCAGATTGAAGAATTAGATGAAAAACTATGTAACGATCAAGATGCCTATGATGATCAAGTCAAAGAAAACAAGCAGTTAGATGAAGAACTGAGACAAGAAAACATGGAAATCTTGGAGTTAAGAAACAACAAAGATAAGATGGAATCTGAAT
>MU225546.1:132247-164245 GCA_018584345.1 Thuja plicata
AAAACATGGAAATCTTGGAGTTAAGAAACAACAAAGATAAGATGGAATCTGAATTGATTGCAGCAAAGAATCATATTGACAAGTTACACACAAGCAAGGATCTGATAGAATCACAGTTGTATGCTCACAAGGTTAAAGGAGATACCAGCAGTATAGGATACAATAAAGCACAAAATCAGATTGATGACATACAAGAAAGAATGAAAGAACTAAAGGACATCACATATACTAAGGAGATTAGAAATCAAACTGAAGACAATATTGAACCACCTAAGGATGAATACAAGCTAGTTGATAGAACTTGTTATGCCTATAACAAGCATGGACATATTGCAAGGAATTGTAAAGAAGTAAAACCCTTCAATGGTTATTGGTATTCATGCAATAAATTTGGTCATAGAGCTATGAATTGTAAAACAAGTCAGAAGAACAAGAATCAGAATAATCAAAGAAATCAGAATCAGCAAAGACAAAGAAGTTATCCTCAGCAAAATGTTAGAAGCCCTCAGAACAATACATGTCAGATATGTAATTACAATGGACACACAGCCAATCAATGCAGCATGATGAATAAAAACATCAGACCTCCTATCATTTGTCATTCATATGGAAAGGATGGAAACATCTCTAAATTTTGCAGATCTAGAGCGCAGAGACAAGAGAGCCCTAAAATGTCAGAAGATTCATTATGGGATAAGGAAGGATAAATCAAATTTGTGAAAGCTACAGAAGATGCGAGCAAGATTTGGGTTGAAGTAAAGAAGGATAATGAAGATAAAAATGTAGCAGATGCATCCTTAGTGGACGCACCTTGTACTTCTGATTAGTTGACCCTCATGGTCTTAGGGGGAGCTATTCTAGCTCTAAACCCATGTGTGGCTAGTATACTCACCTCTGAGTATGCACCTTGGATAACAATTGTTTGGTGACATTATAGTGTTGTATGGAAGGGGACACGATCTAAATTGTTATCAGGAACAAGAATGGAAGTTACAGTTGCTTCCTCTGTCTATGCGGCAAGTATTAATGGTAGAATTCTACTTTGCAATCACCAAGTCCTCACTTACAATCAGAATAAATGATTGGAGATCATAGAAGCCCTAGCAGTTGTATTTTTAATGTGTTATAGTTGTTCTCTATAGTGAAGAAAGGAGATTGATAATCATCATTTGTTAAGCAAAGTCATTCAAGTTTGAAATGAAGCCCAAGCACGGACACGTCGTTTCAGAAATTAGTTGAAAACTTACTTAGCAATCAAGTAAGCAGTTGGATAATCAAAGGAGAACTTGCAACAGAGATGGATATCAAGAAAATCTTTGAAACATCTCAGAACCAATTTATCAGTATGCTTCAGCGCATGAATTTCACGAAGCAGAATGGGTCAAAATCTTGTTGAGCAGTGTTCTATATCAGTATAGCCATTGGAGATTTTGTTTTGGAGCCGACCTGATTTTATCCTTGGAAACACATACTTTTTGTTGATCATCTAAGTGTGAATACAACAAAAGAGAATTCATGTAATAGCAGAATTGATTGAAGATAAAATTTGAAATATCATATGAAGAAGCAGATAAAACTATTATGATAGGTCCATAGGATTATGCGCCCATGGCTAAGGACATGGAGGATACATTTGTGATTGATAATGTTGAAGTATTAATGGCAGCAATGGATATTATTCTAGACAATTTTGAAGAAACATTTGTGAGTACTCAAGAAGTTGAGAGTCTTTATATCAGCAAGAAGATATATTGATTTAAGATATCATAGAAAAGGAAGCAGGAAAAGAGAAGACTGAAGTGATGGACAATTCATCATCACTGTTGTAAAGCTTGACACACATAACAAACTTAGACTCATGGGAGTAGATAAGTAAGTGGGAGTATATAATCTGAAGAAGTCATGAAAAATAGATAAGACATTGCAGAAGAGAAGTATATGAAGAAGAGGCTCAGTGAATTGGTTAGCAACTTTACACTTTATCTTAGTTCACTCAAAGTTGGTCAAGCATCCTTGAAAGAGTTTGCAGAAAAAGGCAGAAAGATTATTGCTGACTATATGAATCAAGCAAGTTAAGTTCCCTTCATTACAAAGAAGATCTAGGAGGTAGAGGCTATGATATAGAAGATAAGGAAATCTGTAGAAGATCCCTCCACTGATATCAATATGTGTATATCAGGGGCAGATTGATAAGATTGAGAAGGCAGAGAAGATAATATCAAAGGGTAAGTAAAGTAATGTATAGAATATGGAGTGTATCATATGATCAAGGTCCTAGCATAGACTTGGAGAAGATGGAGAATCTACAATATGCATTATGCACCCATCTATAGATTGTTAATTCACTAATTGCATTTTGGGAGAAAGAAATCCAGAATTTGCAGATTGCATATAAAGATATGTATGCTGAGTAAGTACATAGAAGTGTTTTTGAGCACCTTTGTCATTAATATCAAAGGGGGAGTAGAGTATGAATAATATGGAGTCTAGTATATGATAAAAGGGAGATATAAGATAGAGAGTTTTTATATAAAAGTACAGATAGTAACTTAACCATATTCCTTTGTTGCCATTAATGACAAAGGGGGAGATTGTTGGAAAGTTGAATATACTGAAGTATATGAATCTATTTAGTGTTTTCATTATGGAAAAAAATTCATATGAAGTTTTGGAGTCAGCACACATTATCAGATGATAAGAAATTGGCTAAGTACAGAAAACAGGATAGAGCAAGGAACAAACTGTTATAGTTTTGATTAGAGTGTGTTCATATGTTATCCAAATGATATGTTCCTTTGAAGATAAGCTTATGAGTATGTTTACATCCTAATTCTAAGAGAGCATGATCAGATCTGAAAGTATGAAGAAGATACAGCCAGTTGAAGAGGTATAGCCAGTAAATGCCAGAACAGGATAGAGATCATGGAAAGAGCTGATAGAGATTGTTTTGGCATGGAAGTTGCACTCATCCTCAAGACTTGTGCCTTTAGATTAGTCATTTTTAGTGACCTAAAAAACATATTATTAAAAGCACATGACTTGATTCATCCGGGATAATTAGTTAAAGCTATTTTCGTGATACGGACTATGTGAAAAGACGTGTCTATTTGGTTTAAGCAAAGTAGTTATAATTAATGTTAAGAAAACTTAATGAAGGGTTGCATGGTTATGTAAGTGATCAAGATACATGGTAAAAGGTTTCCTAAATCTGAAATGTTCATGTTCTTTGAGGAAGTACTTATAGAAGGTTATTGTGATAGGAAAAGTTGCGGAAGCCAGAGATAAGAAAAGCAGAGCAGACTGTAAAAGCAGCAGAGATATATCTATCATATAATGATGATATAGATATTGAAGTAGAAGCTTTCAAAGTGAAGATAATATTTTTGTAGTGCTTTACAAGAGGTTAAAGCATCAGTGCACAAAAGGAACTGATCAGACAAGCAGTGTCATAGCAACAGTTCATCTTGCAGATACAGTGTGTATTGAAGATCCAGAAGGTTGTAGCCTTCACCACTTGAGCAGTGTGCTCTTGGACAGTGAGTCCACCACCCCTAACAGGGTTATTGTAAAAGACTCCTAATAGGGTTTGACCCTTAACAAGGTCACTGTACTTCATGTATTGTAAAGACAACTCCTAACAGGGTTAAGGATCTTCTAACAAGGATCATAAGACACTAGTATAGAATATTTGTGGGTACTAATTCCCACCAGGGTTTTCACCTACATTGGGTTTCCCCGTAATCATATATGGTGTTATGTGTTGTGTATATTTATCTTACTTGCATTGATATTCAAGTTCATTACATAAGAATTAAGTAAAGATTCAGATAATAAGAAAAAGTATTAATTGATAGATCACTGATTCACCCCCCACTCTCAGTGATCCTAATCCTAACAGGAATCTCAAAAAGTGTCCTCTTCTGCTGATACCCTGTTGTCCCCTAAACCTAACTAGAAAGGGGCCCTTGTTGGAGAAGCTCAACAATCTTTGGAGGCTCTTCTAGTGGATTTCGTTCAGATTGAGGAAGGCACTGAACTGTCACTCCCAGACTCAGTGGTGAATCACAGGATGGCTAACTTTTAGCTGGCCCTAGTTGGTCAATTCTTAACTTTCAACCTACCATAGAAATGGTTAGAAAATGGGTGTCTAACTAGTGGAAGATCAAGGGTTCTGTCCTGGTTTCTGCTATGCCAGGAGGACTTTTTCTGTTTAAGTTTACCACTCTAGAGGACCTATCATGTGTGCTGTCAGGTTCATGGGTTTATGGAAAGCACTTCCTGGCCCTTGCGAAATGGAAACCCAGATTCAATTTAGTGAAGGATCTAACAAGAACAGCTCTTGTTTGGGTCCATCTCCTTGGCCTCCCACTCGAGTATTAGGATGAGAAATTCTTCTGATGGATTTGTGACTCCTTTGGCTCATTCATCACAGAAAACTAGGTGACCCATTCTAAATCTAGGTTGGTGTTTGCTAGATTCTGTGTGAATGTCACTAAGAATAAAATCCTACCCAACTTTGTTATTTTGAAATCTAAACTGGGTAGATGGACCCAAGCATTGGTATATGAGAATGTTACCCTATTCTGCTAGAACTATGATAGAAGAGGTCACTCTAGTGATACTTGCAAGTCCCCCAAGTTGGGAACAAAAAAGGGGAACAAGGACAAAGGACCAGCTAAGGATCCACCCTCCATAGGTGAAGAGGAAAAGCTAGAGTCTAGGCCACCCTTGGTGGCTAATGAAATAGAATATGAAGATATGGCACTTGAGGAAGGTGAGATCGTCCCCCCCGAGAGCTAGATATGAGGTGCTTTGGTCCTTCTCCTGATCTATCTATGAAGGAACCTGTTCTCCAGCATCTGGCAGAGCCGTTAAAGACCTCCCTAACACCCCCTAGAGAGGAGGATGACTAACCATATTGAGGAGGAACAACCTGCCATTGTGATTTCTCTCGAGTTACAAGCCCCAAAGCTAGATGCTAAACCCCCCCAAAGCTTGTGAAGAAGAACTCCTCCAGCTCCCTAGATGGATCGGAGGATGAAGATGGGGAATGGAAAACATAGAAAAAGAAAACCAATCCTAAAAAGGATGATGTGGTAATGGAAACTCCCAGAGGAAGGCCTTCAGAATGGGCAAGGAGATCGAGAGGGTCCACAAGGGATGTTGCAGCAGGTAAGCAACAAATCGTGGAATCTAGTTTCAAAAATAAGAGATGAATTGCCTCTCTTAGAATGTGAGGGGTTTGAACAGCTCCCTTAAACAAAATGATGTCAAACATTACATCTTTGATCTCAAGCTGGATGTTCTACTCTTACAAGAGGTTAATATGTCTGCTAGTAATTTTGATACCCTGGCACCCAATCTTTGGCTGGGGGCTTCTTTCTTTTACTCTGAAGCTGTAGGTGCGTTTGGTGATATTGCTACACTCTAGAACCCTAATAGAATAACTGGTCAAATGGTTGCTTCTTCCCCTAACTTCCTTGCTATCACCTTCAGGAAGAATGGAACTGAATGGACCACCTTCAATATTTATGCTCCTAACACCCGGTATGGTAGAGCTTCCCTGTGGGTTGATCTTGGCCATCGGCTGGATCAGGACTGTTCACTGAAATTTCTATTGGCAGGTGATTTTAACACCCCCTTTATCCCTCAAAAAAGTGTGGTGGTCTAATAGATTACTCAGATAGCATGGGGGAGCTCACTGATTTTATCTCTTCCACAAGTCTTCTTGACATCACTCTGAAGGGGAACCCCTTCGCTTGGTCCAATAATAGGAAAGGTACCCACCTCATCCAGGTGAGGCTGGATCGGGTCCTAGCCACCTCATCATGGAACCTTTGTCTAAACTCTTCCTTATCTTCCCTCCCTAGAACTACTTTAGATCATAACCCCCTCCTTCTCTGTTGGCTTGATGCCCCTATAGTCAGCCTGGTGCCCTTCAGATTTGAAATTATGTGGTGCTCTCACCCATCCTTTAGAGACCAAGTAAAATTCTGGTGGAAGTCTAATATCAGGGGTACTGCCATGTTCAGAATAGCCCAAAAGCTTGAAATTATCAAAAGGGAGGTTAAAGGTTGGAGCAAACATAATTTTGGAGACTTCCACAAAGAGAAAATGGATCTCTCTAAAACCTTAGATTCTGTCCAGGCCCAATTGGCATGTGGAAGTTACCCACTCTAGATTCAGGTGGAGGAGGAGTTGACTAGACACAAGTGGCAGGAAACCCTGAAAAAAGAAGAAATCTATTGGAAGCAGAGATCCAGAATCCAGTGGCTTACTGAAGGGGACAGGAACACAGCCTTCTTCCATAGGTTTTCCAGCATCCATAAAAGAAGAAATACCATCTCTTCTAATATGGATGAAGGAGGGAATGAAGTCAAGGAGAAGGATAAAATTCTTCAGGTTGCGGTTAACTACTTTAAGGGGCTGTACTCTGAGAAGGGCCCTACATGTCCAAATCCAAAACCAGCTCCTGGACCACATCCAAAGTGCTATTACTCTTAGTGATAATGACATGCTTACGAAGCGGGTCTTTTACGAGGAGGTCAAGAAGGTATTCTTCGCTATGGGAGCTTACAAATCCCCCTGACCAGATGGATTTCCTCCGGTGTTTTTTCAGGAATATTGGGACATTGTGGGGATTGATGTTACCTATGCTGCCAGAGACTTCTTTAGGACTGGGTGCCTTCTCAGACAGCATAATCAAACCTAGATTGTGCTTGTCCCTAAGCATGACAATCCTACTACTATGTTGGACTTCAGACCTATTATCCTTTGCAATACCTTCTACAAGATCCTTACCAAGATCCTAATTGGCAGAATCAAGCCTCTTCTTGACAGGATTATCTGCTCTACTTAGAAAGGTTTTGTGCCAGGTAGACAAATGCTGGATGCGGCCATTGCCACCCATGAAATCATCCATTCTATAGACAGAAGCAAGGTCCTAGGTATGGCCTTTAAATTGGATATCTCCAGAGCTTATGAAAAAGTTAACTGGTCTTTTCTACTTAAAATTCTTGCTAAAATGGGCTTTAATGAGAAGGTTATCCAGATTATCCAAGAATGTACTCAAACTGTTATCTTATCAGTTCTTGTCAATGGCTCCCCTGGTGGCTATTTTATTCTGGAGAAGGGTCTTAGATAGGGAGACCCTCTCTCCCCTACCTCTTTATTATGGTGGCTAATGTGCTTAGCAGGAATCAATGTATGATGTCCGCTATGGGAAGTATAAAAGGCATCAAACCTGCTTCTACTCTCCCTTAGGTGGTGTTAAAATAGTTTGTGGATGACACTTTCCTCTTTGGGTATTCTTCAGTGATTGAGGCCAGACAGTGGAAACAAATCCTTGAAAGTTATGCATGGTCTTATGGACAGTGTATTAACTATCAAAAGAGTCGGTTGTTCTTCTTCAATACCCCCACAGAGTTACAAAATAAGGTGCTTCAAATTCTGGGTTGTCTGGAAGCTTTGCTCCCTTCTACCTACCTTGGCCTCCCCCTCACAGTCAAAGAGGTGTCCCAAGATTTCTCGAATTCCATCCTTGAAGGAACATAGAGGAAACTTGCTGGTTGGAAGGGGAAGCTTTTAAGCAATGCTGGCAAACTTCAGGTGGTGGCCTCCACTCTCCAAGGGATCCCTATTTACTTCCTATCCTTCTTTAAAATCAGAAGCAACATGGCTGATAAAAATGAAAGGATTTAGAGAACCTTTCTGTGGGCAGGGTCTAAGGAAAAGAAGAGGATTGCGCTTGTCAATTGGGACACTATCTGCCTCTTGAAAAGAATGGGTGGCCTGGGTCTAAGAAAAAATGGTCTAATGAATAAGGCCCTTACTACGAACATGGCATGGAAGCTCATAGAAGGAAAAGTGGACTGGTGCAGATTAATGGAAGCCAAGTACCTCCAAGGACATCCCTGCGGGAGGATGTTCCACAGTAGTGACCTCACTAGTGGATCCAAACTCTGGATGAGCATATGTAAATGTAAGACCCTTCTATCTAAAAGAGATTTTTGGCAAATTGGAAATGGGAGATCCATCAGATTTTGGAATGACTACTGGATCATAAATCAACCTAACTTGGGCCATAGATTCAAACCCCTTATGGACTATCTCAGACCTAGCCTGGGTAATAGAGCCTCCAGTTACATCAATGGTAGAGACTAGAAGGATATACCTAATCGATTAAGGGACAGACCAGACCTGCAACACTTGGCCAAGGATCTCATGGAAAACCTGACTAATATCAAAAATTTTGGGCATGATGACTCTATTATCTAGGCCCCCACCTAGGCTGGTACTTTCTTTGTTAAATCTACTTACAATCTACTTCTGAAGGAGGAGAGTAACCTAGGGGACTGGAAGAAGGTGTGGATCCCTCAGCTCAAACCAAAAATAAATTTTTCTGGTGTACTCTAATGCATGGTAAGGTCCTAACCCAAGATAATCTCATAAAGAGAGGCTTCTCCATGGAAAACAGATGTGTCCTATGTAAGAAGGAGGAAGAAATGGTAAACCACCTTTTCATCCACTGTGACTATGCCACCAGCATTTGGCAAGGGATTATCATCAAATTGGGTTTCTTGTGGGCCCTGGGCAGAGAAGTGCATCAATTTAACAACTAGAGATATATTTCCAATCACCCCCCTACTCCAACTCCTCTGGCGTATGCTTCCCCCTCACATATGCTCGACTATTTGGAAGGAAAGGAACAACAGGATTTTCAGAGAGAATAGTAACCAGCCAGAGACCTGTCTCCATATTGGAACTAAGCTTGTGTGTGAGAATGCCAGGATGGCTAAATGGAAGCTCCCCCTTGTCCTCCTGCTACCTAGGAAGCTAAAATTGCTGGTAGTTGGAACCTCCTAGATGGGGTCTCCAGGTTTGACGATGTGAAAAGGATAGCTAGAATTGCTACCAGATTTACCACCCCTCCCAGAGGATGGACAAAATTAAAATTTGATGGGGAAGTAAATAATCTTGGTTATGGAGAGGGTGGTGTGCTAAGAGATCACAATGGCACTTTCCTGCTGGCTTATGCTGGGCCTATCAATAACTGCACTGTCACCCAGGCGGAAGGAACGACCCTTCTCTGGGGGATTAAATTTGTGAAACAAATGAACTTCAGATAGCTGGAAATCGAGGGGGATTCCAAAGTGGTTGTTGAGGCCATCACTAGTGGTGCTAGTGCAGGATGGTGTGCTAGCCCTATCATTATGGAGATCAGTGAGCTTCTCAACAACTTCCAACGCATGACTATAGGTCACACGTACAGAGAGGGGAATTCAGTTGTTGACTCAATGGGAGCAATAGGCCTAAAAAAAATCAAACTCAATAGTTGGAGGGTGACTAGTGACTTACCTCCAGTGACTCAGCAACTCATCATGGGAGAAATGAATATTACTATTTAAATCTGCTAGGCTGTCATATTCATTATGAATCCTTACTGGATCACATGCTGGCATGTTTGGGTGATCTTTGCGATTATGGAAAGGAGAACTCAAATTCCCATAAATAATTATCATTACCTTTCGAATGTGTGGAGTAAGAGCTATCTAAATCAGAGGATTTTTTGGCCATTCCTGGTATTATTGCTATTAATGGCACTGGGAGATCTATTAGATCTGGCAGTACGGAGCCCATTTTCCAAAATTTTCAAGACCAGCATTTTAAGTATAAGCTTTCCTCGGAAAGGCTTTGTGAAAACAAGTGGTTTTTTATGGCCTACAAAAATGCTTGGCTCTTATAATTCAAAGATATTCTGGCGCAAGAGGAGCACAACCTCGAAATGGGAGGCAACACTCTCTGCATTGAGCCTGATAACATCGACGAGGCTTTCACTTCTGATGCATTGGTAACTCATTACTACAAAGAAATAGGCACATGGGGTTTCATGGAAAGAATGAAAGGTGGGAATGATGAGCGACTCTCTAAACAATTTGTCTCTTCCTGCAACAGCAGGAGTGTCTTAGTTGGGGGCATCCACTTCCAGCTGAATGAAGAGGTCATAGCTAAGGTGACGGGGCTCCCTATGGTGGGGAGGAAATACAAAAAGACCAGTCAGACTCTCAACCCTACCAACCTTAAATAGTTTTTCAGGGACGGTGAGCTATCGATGAGAAAACAAGGGGGATTCAACAGGGAAGAGCTGCCAGACTTCTGGCTAAATATCTACCTCATTGTGATGAAGTATTTCATGCTGGAAGGTAAGTTCACTGTGTTTTACAACTACCACTTACCATTCATGAATCATGTTAGGAACACGGATTTAATTTCCATACCTTTCTATCTTTTTCACTCCATAGAGAGTAATGTCATAGATATTAAAGGCAACCCTGATAGAGCTATCCTCCATCAGAGAATCCTTCTCTGTCTCTATCAGTTTTAAAAAGCTATCTGCCCAGCACCCCAACCCCCTCTGATTATCCAGATGATGCCCCAGGAGGAGCCCCTGGCCAAAACTAAAAATCCCACCCATTCCTCCTCCCAGTCCATTTGTATCACCCAGGAGCCTGAGCTAGCTAATAAAAAGGGCACAACCCACAAAAAAAGTGTTAAAAAACCTCTCAGTAGGAAGGAGGGTCAGGAAGAGTCTTATGTTTCTGAGTCTGCGGAATACAAAGAGGGGAAAGAGGCAGACAACACTCCTGAGACTGATTATAGGCCCAAAAAATGAAAAATGATGGAGAGCCAGGTTAATCTGGAGGTGGACTTAAGTGGCTCGGGTCGTCGGAGGTCAAATAGAATTGCCAAGGAATAGTGTAAAACTAGGTTGTTGGAAACAGCCTCTAAAGAGCTTTCCCTGTCTGAAAATGACTTCCACTCCACTGAGTCTAAGAAAGGTTCCTTGGATGGCTATATGAGTCCCCCTAGGACTGGTAACACTCCTTCACCCAACCTCTGAAAAACCATGGAAACCCCTAATAATCCTACCCCGCCCCAGAGTCCTCCTCAGGATCCTCAGGATAAGCCCCATACCGCGACCATGGAGGAAAAAAACAAATTTAAAGGCACCCTCAAAAGGAGGTTCTCAAATTTGGACAAGGATATTGTGGAAATTAAGAAGAATATGTAGGATCTAATGGACCATTGCATGAGGACCAAAATTTTTTCCTTGAAGGTCATGCATGCTTCGGCTACGACCCTCTGTCATGTGCAAGAAAAGGTGGCGGGAGGCAAGCTGAACGCAGACGAGGACAACAAAGATTTGTTCCTATTTCTGTAAGAGGAGTGGGCTAGGACCCTACTATCTAAATAGCTGGGTGGGAAGAACTAATCTCTAGTGTCCATGTGTTGGTTAATTTTGGCTGGGCTTGAGCCTCGAATCCCCTGTTTTGTGGTTCAGGATAATGGTAGTTTTTATATTTTTTTGTGTAGCCCTGCGTGGGTTATAATCAATAATTTTCATGCTACTATTTGTCTTAAGTACTATGGTTTAATTCTGTTGATTAGAACTATGATTTATGTTTTTGATAGGGGCAGAGTTAGATTTGTTGATTATGTTGTTAAAATGTTCTACCTGCTTTGACTAGTTCCATTAATATGTTATTAATGTGTGACTAGTCCTTTGTTCCACGGGCCAGCACCCTCTTGCTGCTTTATCTATCAAAAATAGAATAGTTAGAGAATAAAGCAGAGAATAAAGTTGAGTTCTTGAACCCTAAACTAAGTACTTTGTGTTTCCTACCATCATTAAATCTTTAGGTTTAAGAGCCATTATTCCCAATCTTGGCAATATCCTTCATAATCTCCACACCAACTACATGGGGGAGATCATGGGTGACATTCCAAGTTATTGTGTGTTTTGTGAAGTGACCCATCACCACTAACCTATCAATAGTCCCATTTTGTTCCCATAGAGTGTGTTGGCACTTAAACAAGTCCACCGTGGAAAGAAAATTTTATTTTTTCTGATAACATATGACATTTCATAGCCTAAGGTACACTTTTCTATCAACATCACAATAATGTTCTTAGCATCGCCCTCGACAGTGATATTCCTAAATTACCACTTGACAACTAGCTCAACACCATGAAACACAAAAAACACGTCTACCATGTGGGAAGTCTGGGACCCCAAATTGACAAAAAAAAGGTAGCCAAGGTGTTTCCCAACATGTCTCTAATGAGACCACCCCCTCCCACCTAGCCTAGATTACCAAGAGATGAGGTATTAAACTTTAAGTTGACCCATCCAAGATCAGAGGGGGGACCACGTTTGAAATGATGTTATTCAATAAGTAAATAATGTTTATCTTTTAATATAATTAAAAGTTGTTTATTAAATATGAGAGTTCAATTAGAAAGTTTTGAAGTGTATAATTTTAATTAATTTATTTTTTCATATGTTAAACTTATACATCTATAGTTAAAAATATATATAAAAAAGATAAGTTATCTTATCAAAAAATATTTATTTAGATGGTAGTTTTTTAAATTCAATTTTTATATTTTTATAAAAATCTTTAAGTTTATTTTTTATATACATTTAAATTAATTATATAAAAATCCAATCAAGATAATTTTGTCCATGTAAGTTTTTAATATAATGCATTTCTCTTCAAAGTGTTAAATAGCTTATATTAAGATATTATCATACTTCTAATATATATTATAATTAACATTAATATTGAGATGATTATATAGAAATTTAAGCATGAAAAATAAAATATATCTATAGAATATTTCTAAACAGGTGCATGATTACATCTAAAGTGCAACTAGAATCTTGAAAATTAGAGACATTGGAAAAATATGAGCTCCAAAGAAAAAAAATAAAGACTAGACTATGACTAATATTAATAATAAATAAATAAAAATCTTGCCAAATAGGATCGATCTCAAAATCACCTTTTTGAATTATTTTTTAACTCAATCTCAAAGAGTCAACATTAAATGAAAAAGTTATGGCTGAAAATAGTTCAAAAATGATAAAAAAAAAAGGAGTTAAATGGGATATTTTTCTTGATGAAATATTATTTAGGTGACTACAAAACTATTTTTGATTTATACTTGTGTAAAAAAACAATTTCTGGAAAAACATGCCTCCTAAAAAATCCCTAGATGATCACAACCTGCAAGATCTTCTTCAAGTTATTCCTTCAATTGTTACATATTCTGATAATGCAGCTCTATTGGATCCCTTCAAAAAATTTGAACTTAGAAGAGTAGTCTTCTTTTTACCCCTGGACAAATCACCCAGGCCAGATAGATTCACAACACTATTTGACCAAGCTTGCTGGGATTTTATTGGGTGGAAGCTGCTTGGTGTTATTAAAGAAAGAAGAAATAGTAAAGCTATGTTAAAATATTTCAACACAACAAACATTGCCTTTTTTCCTAAAGCCAAGGCCGCTAAAACTTTTTTAGACTTTAGACTGATTTCACTATGCAACACGATATATAAGATTATTTTAAAGGCAATCTATTTAAGAATGCAATATCTAATTCCAAATCTAGTATCACAAGAGCAAGAAGGTTTTGTTCCTAGCAAAGGAACTACGGATGGGGATTTGGTTCCTCACGAGAATATTCACTTAGTCAATAAAAATAATTTTTCAAATTTCATCAAAAAGCTCAACATGATGAAAGCATACGATAGAGTTTGCTTGGATTTTCTCTTCAAACTTTTACAAAAATTTGGGTTTCCTAAAAGATGGTGCAAATGGATTAGAGCATGTATCTTGGGCACATAGTTTTTAGTACTAATAAATGGGGTGGTAGAAGGGTATGTTTCATCAACTCAAGGGATAATGCAAGGTGACCCTTTATCTCCAATTCTTTTCATATTAATGGCTGAAGCATTTAGCTAACATATTCATAGTAAAAATGCTCTCAAATATTGGCAAGGTAAAAAAAATAGGAGATACAGATATCTTGATCATCTACTCTTTATTTTCAAATGATACTTTTCTCTTCAGGAATCCAATGTTAAGGAGGCCAAATAGATAAAACAATCTCTGGATTGGTATACTTCAGCCTCAGGAATTAACTCAATGCTCAAAAATCAAAATTCTATCTTTTCAATACCAACCAGAATATCTCTACTAGAATTGCCAACATCCTAGGATTCACAATTGATTTCCCTCCTTTAGTGTACCTTGGCATTCCCTTTTTTCATAGAAGCTAAAAAAATTACCTACTGGCTGCCTATTATAGATAGAATCAAATCTATAATAGTGGCATGGAAATCCAGATGGCTCTCACTTACAGGGAAAATCCTCCTTATCAATACAGTGCTGGCAACTAATCCAAACTGTTACTTATGAGTGCTAAAGGCTCCTTCATTAGTGATTTAGAAAATTAAAAAGTTAATTTGATATTTATTATGGTCTGGGAATCCAAATGGTGTGAAGAAAATCCAACTTGTGTCATTGAAAGATATGACACAGGTGAAATCACTAGGAGGGGCTGGAATTCATAACTTGGTGAGTCGAAATAAAGCCTTTGGAGGAAAGTTAGTATGACAAATGTATACCAAACTAGAAAATAAGTGGTGTAAAATTTTGCAACATAAGTACTTAGATAATACTTTCCCAACAAGAGTATTCTCTATCCAAGACCCCTCGAAAGGTTATGCTATATGGGACTTTATGATGGCCTCTAGAGATATTGTATGCAATACATCACCTAGGAGGTGAATAATGGAGAGAAAGTTAAGTTATGGAGAGAATCCTTGAATTGTACACCCCCTATTGATACCAATGGATGATATGGTTGTTTCTTCAGAAACTGATTCGGGCATCTACTTGGTGGACTATGTTGCTGCAGTATGTCAGTTTTGCAATAGAGTAATTTGGAAAGATCCGGGTCAATTACCTATCTCAATTCAGGATAAAAATAGATTAACAAATATTTTATTAGATAAAGTGGTTTTCTTGTCTGGAAAGGATGAAATATCATTGTGGGCTCCTGGAAAAGATGGAACATACAATACTAAAGAAGGTTACATGATTATTCAGTAGCAGGACTCTAGCAAAGCTCCTTGTCATGCCTTCTCATTTTGTTGGAATCATGTAACACTTCCTAAGGCGGGATTTTTTGCTTGGATTACATTGAAAAAGGGGCTTTTACAAGTGATCGATTAACTAAATTTCATATTTCTCAACCATTCAACTGTCTTTTGTGTGATCAAGAGCTAGAATATGTTGAGCACTTATTTTTGAACTACACCTTTGCGTATCAAATTTTTTTTTTTTTTTGGGCAAAAATGGCTAGGCCATTGAGACTATATTAGAAAAAAACCTGTTTCAAAGGCTCAGGGGGGAAAGAAACAGGAAAGAAAACTCTCCTTCCTTGCCATTACAAAATTAAAAACTTTGTTTTGCAGCCATTTAGGGCTTATTACAAAAATTTTCTTAAAAACTTAACCCATATACAATGCAGACTTTCAGGGCTACACAAGCTGCTATCTATGTCCACTTTACAAAAATCAACCAGATAGGAAAAGTATTTATCTTCTCCTGACTATGTAATATAAGAATGCATAGGCTCTTGGCCACATTACCAATGGAGGATGACTATTCTTCTAAATACAAAAAGGGAAGGCCCCCATAACATATTGAAAGACCAGTCTACCTTGCGCGCTTTGTTTTTTTCCTTTCTACGTCTAGACGTGACCGATGGTGTCTGGGATGTTGATGCTGCTGGAGAGATGCCGCCTAAGTCACCATCCACATACATGAGCACCATGATGAACCTTTCAAATAGCAAGAAGGAATTCACTACCATTCCACTTGGTAGGATGTCCATGAACTTTATTATTTCTTTTCACAAGTCTCCAATGTCTTTACCCTATAAAGCGAGCTTTAACACATCATATAGACGGGAAATTTCTTTTTTATTGTCTAGCTTTGCCAAATGGAAGAGGCCTGCTACCCATGCCGTTGATGGCCACAACTGATATCTGTTCACTGCTTCTTGTAGTTTTTCTATCGAGACAAAGTCCTCCTTAATTACTTTCTTTATCATTTTAAAGAAAACATCAAAGTCTGGTATCATATCATACCAATTTGAGAGGAAAACTGACACCAGTTGTGTATGGAGGATGTGTTAAGGGGCATTAGGTAGTGTGATACCGTCACCTATAATGCCTTTAATGGCATCCAAAACTGGTTTCGGGAGCTATCCGAATGCGAAGTTCATCTGTCGTCCAAGATAAGTACCTGTTATTGGGTGCTCCCAATGCTAGGCTCTCAGAGCAATTCTCATGTTAAGCTCTCTGTAATCCATCTGTTTATCATTTATAATCTCCAATTTGAAAGCCTTTCTTTGTCTCGAGTCATCCAAAATGACCCTACTGTGTGTGCTAAATAGGCCTAGTCTTGAAGCATACATCATGTTTGAGAAAAACGTGGCATTTCTCGTGAAAGGGGCTACATGTGTTAGGGATTTTAAAAATCTAGGAAAATTGCTCTGTACTGATTAATACCATTATTGCGGGCATATTTCACCTAATTTTCATCCTTCTTGGCACGATTGCGATATTTTGTATCTCCACTACTCAGTATTATATCACATCACATTGAGATCGCATTTTTGTTTAATTACTACCTATCATAGGCACATGTGCCATCACCTTGCATTCTATTTTGAGTGACCTCTGTCTACTTACAGAGACCAAAAAATCTTATGCTATCATGATTTGACATATTTATGTACTTTGTGACCCTTTGATTACCTTCAACTGTCACATCCACTACTTGCTCGCGTTATATAATACATTCTTCATGGAGATATTCTGGTATCTCTGACGTATGGACATGTATGCATTCTCTTTCCCATTCCATCAAGGTGTCGGCAGCCCCCAAATTCACTAGCCAATCAGCTATTTTGTTCCCTTCTCTATAGCTGTGGGAAACCATGTATGACGATAATTCTGAGAGAACAGTGATCACTTCTTGTAGGGTATATTTGATTTCCCAGCTTACAATTGCATTTTTGAACAAATATGATATTATTAGAAGAGAATCACCTTCGATATGAAGGTCCTTAATGCCCAGTTGATATGCTGATCTAATCCCGCACAAGAGTGCCCTAGCTTCAGCCATATTGTTCATGCCATTTGGCAGAGTACAATATGCAGCTAGAATTATCAATTTATCATGTGTTCTCAGAATGAAACTCGCACCACTTTTCCCTGGATTACCTTTACTAGCTTTGTCAAAATTTAATTTGATTTGTTTTGAATATGGAGGTGCCCATTTAATGTCTTTACGCACTGTTGCTTTTGGCATATTCCCAATTAAGACTCCTGTAAATGGGATGCATATCCGTGGCCATCGTGACAAGATTACATTATCATAAGATGTGTACATTGATGAGATATTTTTTACCCTTGCCACATATGCATTCACCATTTTTGAAGTGAATTTCTCCACCATGCTGCAGACCTCTTTAATAGGAGAGACTTGTTTTCTGAATATCCTCTTGTTTCTTTCCCACCAAATACACCAAACTATGGAAGCCAGAATGACTCTCCAGATGCTTGAGAAAAAGGATTCCTCATGTAGCATAGGCCATTGTTGAAGCATCAATTGTAATGAGTTATGTAAGGGACCACTCCATCCTAGTTTACCTAGGGCCCATTTCCAGATTTCATGTGAGAAATCGCAATTCAGTAGGAGGTGATTTGTGTCTTCCATATCTTTTCTGCACAAAATGCATGGGAATGTGTCCATAATCCCCAATCTTTTGAGCCTTGCACTTGTTAAGATCCTATCTTGGATAGAAAGCCAGAAGAAAACTCCAATTTTTGGCAATATTGCGTAGTGCCATGCAAATTCAGTATGAAGTTAGGTAATGGAGGTGCCTGAACAAGGGATTGGTAACCTTCTTTGACTGTGTATTTACTTGTCCTTCTATTCATCCATAATAATCTGTCACATTCACCATTGATAGATATGAATCGGGAGTTTAGGATATCTTGCAGCTCTTTCTTCTCTGATTGTGAGATCTGAAAGTGTGAAAAATCTTTCCACATTGTTTTTCCATTTTGAAGACATATGTAGTCTGCGACCTTATTTCCCCAATGTTGCTCCAAAATTTGTTTAACTCTTTGGATATTTGGCATCGTGTGAAGCTAGGGATATCTGTTCCACAAGAACTACCAAAACAGAGCTTTAGTGCCCGAGTTTATTTGCCAGGAAAGAGTAGGAAGGATGACCGCTTGGCTTTTGATGATAAAGTTCCACATATCTGATCCATTCGAAGGATTTGTGATTGAAAAAATTATCTCTGGGTCTTCTGAGTCTAGGTATTTATCTCTTATTATCTTAGCCCAAAGACTATTTGGGCAGTCATAGATTTTCCAGGCCATCTTTGCCCCTAGGCTAAGATTTCTTTCCTAAATTCTGTGAAATCCTAGGCCCCCATTCTCTTTTGGTTTGCAGATATTTCTCCTAGATACCAAGGGTATTTTGGATTTATCATCCAAATTGCTTTTCCAGATAAAATATTTTAGTAGTTTCAAGATTTTGTTCATCACTCTAGGAGGTGTTGATATTACTAACATAATGTAGTTTGGGATGGAGCTGAGGACTATTTTGGCTAGCATGATTCTTCCTGCCAAAGATAACCACCTTGCTTTCCATTAGGCAATTTTTTCTCTAATGTTTGATAGAACTCCATCCCAGAATGCGATCTTGGCTTTGCCTTGGAAGAGGGGAATACCCAAGTATTTACTTGGAGTGGTAGCCAGAGAGAATCCCAAAATTCTCTGGATAACTCTGCTTGCCTTTTTGCTGGTACTGAATATGAAAATTTTTTATTTTCCTTTGTTTAGTTTTTGACCTGAGGCCTCACAATACTCTATCAATGTTTCTTTGATGCCTTTTGCTTCTTGCACACAACCCTTACCAAAAAGTAATGAGTCATCCATGAAGAGTGTGTGAGAGATTTTGATCTGCGACTGTCTGATTGAAATGCCTTCCAAGATGCCCTTAGATTTCTTCATTGAGATGAGTCTGCCAAGACCCTCCGCTAGGATAATGAATAAGAATGGCGACAGAGAGTCACCTTGTCTAACTCCTTGTGTTGATGAAAAGTATCCACTTGCTGATCCATTAATTATTACAGAGAATTTAGCACCTGTGATGCATGACATAGTCCATTTTATCCATTTTTTATCAAAACCCATTTTTTCCATTACTATTTTCAGAAATTCCCAATTAACCCTGTCATAAGCCTTGGTCATGTCAAGTTTAAGAATCATTGCTGGTATGTTTTCTTCTTTGATAGAATGGAGGACCTCGTGAGCTATCAGTGCTCCTTCCATAGTTTCTTTTCCAAGCACAAAAATGCCTTACTGTTCTGAGATGATTTTTGGTATCAATTTCCCCAGTCGTGTTGCCATTAGTTTAGATATAATCTTGTAGATGGTATTGCATAAAGAAATTGGTCTAAAATCAGCAAAAGAGGAAGATTGTGGGCATTTTGGGATGAGTGTAATAGTTGTGTTATTGAATTGTCTCAGCATGCATGAATATTTCCTGGATTCCTCTGTTTCCCTCAGAATGTCCCTTCCCATGAAGTCCCAACATTTCTGGAAGAAAAGAGGAGTGAGACCGTTGAGGCCCAGGGCCTTATCTGATTTCATAGCAAAAACTGAAGCTCGTACTTCTTCTAATGAGAAGGGGGCCAGTAATGCTCTATTATCTAAATCTGAAACCAGATTTGGGATGCAATTCAGAATAGGAGGTGTTGGGTGGGGACTGCATTTGGGTTTGCTGAGAGGAGCTGTGAAAATAAGCTAGTCACTTCATCTTGGATATCCTTCTGATTCTTGAGAATCATACCATTGTTGTTCTTAATTTGAAAGATAGAGCTTTTGTGTCTCTTAATTTTTGCTGATATATGAAAGAAAGATGTGTTTCTATCTCCTTCTTTGAGCCACATTTCTCTCGATCTTTATCTCCAAAATATTTCCTCTCTCAAAAGAATTTCTTATAGCTTTTGATTAATTTGAGCTTGTTCCTCATAGATTTCCGCACTCATACCATTATTCTGAATATAGTCCCTAATCTCTTCTAATTTATTTTGAGCTTCCTTTTTTTGTGAAAAGATGTTACCAAAAGAATTTTTATTCCAGTGCTTCATGTTGATTTTCATAAATGTAAGTTTCTTGGAAAGCTTAAACATTTCTGTACCTAGGGTCCTTGGTGCTTGGGCCCACCAAGTTTGCAATAATCTAATGAAATTTGGATCTCGAAACCACATTTTCTCTATCTTAAAGTGAGGGCATTTCGATGTGGGTTTGTGAACATTTTGAGTTTCGATAGATAAGGAAAAGTGATTCGAACTTGTGAGGGATAGAATAGAAGATTGACAAATGCCATGTTGAGCCAACCATGGGGAGTTTTCTAGAAAGCTATCCAGCCTGGCACCAATAAAATTCTTACCTTTCCTCTTGTTTGACCATGTAATTTTACCATTTAGAGGTATACAATCGACAAGCTGATTTCCATCTATAAAGTTACGGAAGTCATCTATGACTAGAGGAGAGGGGTTGCCTCCCCCCAATTTGTCTTGAATGTTTAGGTACACATTAAAATCCCCCCTAGAATAATCTTATTTCCATCCAACCCATTTAACAGTAAAGTAAGAGAGTTCCATCTATCTTTTTTAACTTAGAGGGGAAATTGGCCCATAAACATTGATAATAATGAAAGAGATTGAAAAAACTGTGACCTCTGTCGCTATCCAATTGGCATTTTTTGAAATCAATGCTACTTGAAATTTGTGTTTGTTCCATAAGATTTCCAAGCCTCCTGAGGCACCTATAGCTATAGAAGAGAGAAACCCCCAATTATGCCATTTTGGGAAAAGTTTGTTAGCTGCATCTTCTGAAAGTTTAGTCTCTTGTAGTAACATCAGATCAGCATATCCAACTAGAATCTAATTCTTAATTAGATGAGCTTTGTTAGAGGAATTTAAGCCTCTAACATTCCAAGTGATAATTCTCATAAATCCTTCAGAGAGTAGTTGGCTCTCCTACTTCCATTAATCTGTTTAGAAATTAACACCGCTGCCTCATCCTTGCATTTCTTGGGTGTTCGCTGAAAGTTGATTGTTAGCTGAGTTCCTTGAGCTATCTCTTCTCTTAGCTTAGAAATTTTAGACGGTCTACCCCTTGTTTTCTTAACATAGCTCAATTTAGCTATTTTTGATAGATCTATCTCTGTTTGGAAGATTGAGCATACTATGTTTTTCTTACTAGGAGTTTCCTCCTTATTAGAATCCTACAAAAGAAAATGATCTCGAGCTTCTGATTCTGAATCTAAATGTGGTTCTGAACCACTATGAAGGTCATCTAGCTTGTTTTCCACTACTATGAGGATAAGTGACTCCATCATTAGGTCTTGGTCCAGACCTTCCATTTTAGCAATTTGACTGTTACTTGACCATTTATTGATCTCTTGCGAAGTACGCAGGGTCGAGTGATTGTGATCAACTTTTGATTGTGGGGGAGGCACCCTACTAGGTCTATCAGAGATCTTGTTGCTGATAAATGCCATGGGGCTTGGATGTGAGGACATGATCTTTTATGAGGGGGAAAGGGCTACCTCAGAGAAATTTTGTATGTCTCCCAAGTCTACTATAAGGAGATTACCCTCCTTAACTCCCTTTAATGGTGCTGGGATAAAAAACTGTCTACTCACCTAGGGCTAGTAATGCTGAGTTTTCCTAATGATGACCCCCACTTGCTGAGAGGCTATCATGCCTTGATCAAACAGGGGTGTCTCCCCCAGACTTGGAGGAGCATTTAGAAGCAGAAAGGTTGTACCTTGGCTCTGAGATGCAAAGAAGAGCCATAAGAATTTATGAAGGATACTAAAGAAGTTTGCAATCAACGCTCCACCAATATCATGTGGAATGTTGCTAATATTAACTGGCTTCTTATTCTGAGGATTACTCCCAACTATATCATGGATGGAGCACATGGCTGGATTGGAAGAATGATCATTAAAAATGACCACCTCTGCGACCCCGGATTCCTGATAGTTAATATTCAAGTGGCCTAAGTGATTTTGGCGTTCGCACACAATGTGATCTTCCAGGACCTTAATGCCTTGAAGCCAAGAACCCCATTTAGAATTTATCTGAATCACTGCTAGAAGAGCCTTGGAGTTGTCAACCAGAATACAAACCCTAACTTCCATCTGGGTAAGTTCAAAAGGGATAAGATCATGTCTTATGAAAATCCCCAATTTATTTGCAAGGATCTCTATAATATCTGGGTCTCTGTATTCTAGTGGGAGAGCCGGGAAAGCCAGCCACTAAGGAAAGAAATGGTAAGGATGCTATTGAGAATTAAAATTTGGAGACCAGATGGAAGTAAACATCCCTGCTCCCTGACAAAACCAACCTTTCTCTCTATGAACCAAAAATCTATGAGGCTTAGATATAAAAATGGCTACAAAAAAATGGCTAGCCCCATCAATCATGAAAAGGTCTTGTAAACCTATCCAACATTCCATAGCCCAAGCATTGAGTTCCGTAAAAGAGATATTGTGGTTAGCGCACTTACCAATCAGGGCATTTTGTTGTAGGATATCAATCTGGTTCTGGAGAAGATTTTCAGGAAGAACAACAGATGCTTGAAAGTTAGCCACACTATCCTAAGAAGGAGGTTTAGGGACCTTCTTTTTAACCCAGATTTTTTGTTGCTTACCCTCTTTTGGATTGAAGGGGGCTCTAGGAGGAGCTGATTGCGTATCTTGAGAAAACTCAATGTTATGAAACCCTATTTTGCGGGGCTGCGAAGAAAGATTTGGAGAATTTGGAGGGGATCCCACACAAATATCAAAAATGGGTTGCTTGTCCTTAAGGAGACTTGGTTTCTGATACCTGCGTTTGGAGAAATCCCAACCTAGGTGCTCATCACAGAGAGGGAGCTGAGGTACTCTCTTCTTTGGAAAATATTTTCTTCTTGGAGGAGGTTTCATTAAGAGATTTACACCAGAAGGGTTAAGAGATGGAGGGTTAAGAGGATGACAACTGAAAGAGGCCCTAGGATGCATGTCTAGCAGTTGTGGAGCCAATTTTTTAGAAGGCACCGAGAGACTAGGCTTTTCCCGCCCAAAATATTTTTGCATTTGAAAAAAAGCTGGGTTAATCTGGTCCCCCTGAGGTCTTAGGGAAGCTGATTTAGAGGATTCTCCCACCTCAGACGATCTCAAACCCTCAGATCCATCAAAATGTGAAGAAACTTGCAAATAACCTAGAGCTTTTTTTTATTTCAAGCGATCTAGGGTAGATGGGTTAGATATTAGTACCTTATCAGAGCCTAACAGGGATAAGGGTTGTTTTCCCTTACCGACCTTACTAGTTGCTTTTTTAAGAAGGAACCAAGGGTTCACAAACATGGGTTTCATAGGTCTGACCACAGCCTTTCCACTAAATATTTTTAGTAGGTCCTTCTGGCCCTTTTGGTCTATGAATTTCCTTGCATACTCATGCGTTTGGAAACCCTCGATACTATAGTTCTTATCTATTTTCTAAGCCCTTTGCACAATAGGATGATGCCTAAAAATGCTGGTCTAGCTATTGTTAGTTTTTTGCCAATTTTGTTGCCTATTCCTCTGAAAAGTACCATCGTGGGCCCAGCTAATCCTACCAGTTCTGTCTGCTGAACCCTGTTGCTCCTGCCATCGCCTTGACTACCTGCTGAACCCTGTTGTTCCTTCCATCATTCTAGCCCGTTGCAAATTATTTTTTGTTTGTTCTTGGAAAATTACACTATCTCACCCATCTTCCTAATAAACTATGGGATCTCTTTCAATTATGGCCAGAGCTATACTCCATCTCACTCATCTTCCTAACAATCTGTGGGATCTATTTCAATCATGGCCAGAGCTATACTCTAAATATATTTTTTCTAGTTTGCGGAAATGTATTCAGGATCTATTGGTGTGGGAATTATGGTGGGAATGTAACATGGGAGTATTCCACCAAAACCCCTCCTCAATTGAATCTATCCTCACAAGCATTGAAAAATCTATTTTTGAAGTGGTTAATGCTAGCCACACAAAAATCAAGTGTAACCCGGTATTGTCTAATTGGGATAGTACTATCATTTGGGATTGGAAAGGTATTCATGTACCTATAAGATGGTGCCATCAAGTTCAAGAAAATCCTTCAAAAAGAATTGATACAATTCAGTGGATTCCTCCTATAGTTGGGATTGTCAAAGTTAACTTCAATGGATCCTCTCAAGGAAATCTAGGCTGGTCAAGAGTGGGAGCATGTATTAGAAATCACCAAGGTGAAGTACTCACCATCAAATCAGCCCCTTTGCCTCTAGGAACAAACAATAGTGCTGAATTGCATGCTCTGTTTGCTGGCTTTGTCTTGGAAAAGCAAGGTGGTTTTAATTCCATTTAGGTGGAAGGAGATCCCATGGTTATTTTCAATGCCTTCATAAAATGAGAATCAAATTTGGCACCTCCTAGACTCATTCATAGAGATCTATATTTCTCACACTCTCTGTGAAGGGAATGCTCTAGTAGACTATCTTGTAAATTTGGGATGTGAAGGTGTGAAACGTGATGCTTTAAATCCAAATGACATTATTAGAAGGGTTATAGAAATGCAAATATTTATAGTAATCTATAAAAATCTAAATAGGGAGATGTTTGATTCCAGTTTGATTAAGGTGTTGTGAGATGACATGGCTTGTCATTCACAAGTGGCAAGGCAATGATGTATTCTATAGTATAGCCAATGGGTGTGTGACACATGGTGTCCATTCTTGCTAACATACCAATGATGTAAATAATTTTATAGTGTGAAGTAAGCCTATAATTATTATGACTGTTATCGACCTCGACATTCTACATAGCAACTTAGAGGTAAATTGTCACTAGAGTAGCTAACCTCATGTGAAGGTACTTTGATGCAACAACAAGGTGTACTTAAATGTTTATGAGTAATAAGCCCAACTCATATCACATTCTTTCTCATCAACAAAACATTGTCACTATGGTTGCCTTAAGGATTGGCTGCCACATGGAGAGTTAAGTATGGTTCTTGACTGTGTGATCAGATATGGTGGATTAGTCTTAAATCTAAAGTGTGCAATGTGGATTGAGATTGAAGGAAGACAAGACAATGCTTTATGAGGGAGATTTTAGAGGATCTTTCACATGCTATCTTAGGATCATTTAATTTGGTGTCAAGTTACAAATGCCACCTCTGCAAAAACATTTTCACTAAGTTTGCTAAGCAGTATGGCGCTCTCACCAGTCTTGTGCCCACTATGTGAATCTTGTGGTCTCTTACATGATGAAATGTTGCATCAGAGTTACAAATGCCGCCTCTGTGAAAACATTTTCATTCAGTTTGATAAGAAGTATGATGCTCTCACCAGTCTTGTGCCCACAATGTGAATCTTGTGGTCTCTTACATGATGAAATGTTGCCTCGGATCTAAAGAGTTTTTCTACTACCTAGGGAAATAGAGGTTCCTTTTCCAGTGTAGGTTGATAATTTTCTTCTTGAATCTATTTTGGTATGCCACTCCCCAGTAATTCACATGGCCATCTGAAAGGTTATTCGGGAGCAAGTGTTAATGCCGAGATCCAAGAAAGTTATTTTCCCTTCACAAATAGTATCAATATTTTTATCCAACTTGATGGACTTGCTACAATCTATGGACTTTCTCATGCTAAAGGCAATAAGGTGGTTCAGCCAAAATTTATCAGGCATAAAATTTTATTGTTAGCCCTACAAAAATATGACCTATGGATGGGGTGTGCTCTTGTCGGTAGCTTGTTTCCTTGCCATATGTTACTAGCCAAACACAAGCACATGATGGTCTATGATAGTATTAAACAAGATTTGGAGGGACATAGTTTTAGGGAGGTGAAAACCTCATTACAAGTTGCGGCTACGACACTAGGAAAGGAGTTGGAGACTAATGTTAGAAGGATAGTATTCACCGTGCTTGACATGCTGGGTACTCCAAATATCTCTCTATGGTCGCTCATTCAGGCAAAAAATCATGCAAACAGAGTACAAACATCTTCTACCCCCATGAATGTTCTAGATCTCAATTTTCTCTCTTCAATGGGCACTCCTCTATTTGAAGGGAATGGTCTGCAAGGGGAAATGTCAGGATACAAATTAGATGAAAATGATGGTTGGGTAATAGATATACCCATTGCACCCCCAATGGGTTGGGAAAAAGCATGGACCCTTGACCGAGGACAGACAGTTGTTGATTTAGAGGATATGGAGGAACAAAACAATTAGTAGTTAGGGTTTTGTTTTTTAAGGTACTTCATTGAGCTGCATTTTTCAAATTTGGTGTATTGGCATTTTGAGATATTTTGGGATTTAAAAATACAGTCCTCTTGAGTCAAACTATCGAATTGGGGAATAGTCGACATAGGTGGTTATCAGTCCTCTTCCTCTTCATGTTCTTGTTATCAGTCCTGTTATCAGTCCTCTTCCTCTTCATGTTCCTCTTCCTCTTCTCTCCTCTACCTCCATCTCCTCCCTCTTTCTCTTTATCTTCTTATTCCTCTTCCTCTTCCTCTTCCTCTTATCTACACCTCCTCCTCCACCACCACCACCACCTCCTCCTCCTCCTTAAAATGAACTAAACTACATAAATATGATGTAAAGGATAATAAACTAAAAGGACCATTCAAAAGAATTTTTTCCACCATCCCCATGCCTCCAAATGGAGAGGCATCTATTTAGCCTCATGGATGCAAATATGAATATGATATAATCATATATTGGCAATTATTGATTTATCATTTTATGAGATATTTAGAAATAAGAAATGAGAAATTTGAGAAATTGGTAAAACACAATGGCTCTTAATGTTTTGAACTATGAGGATATACTTTAGAAAACCATCAGATGTGGATTCGAAATAGTTAAGAAGATCACACATCTATTAGAATGATCATGTTTAAAACCAAAATGTTTGATGAATGACTTTTTTTTTTTTTTTACGTTAATTAACATGTGATAACATAGATATACAAAGCCAAAATATATAGGTACACACATTCAATTTTTAATATAATATTTTTGTGTCCTTTTTTAAAATAGTTTAGTTTTACAACAATATATTATAATTGAAAATAGTGGTTAGAATGTCACAAATAAAGTATTAATGAAATAAATTAACATACTTCTTATTTAGAATACAAATAAATCTCATACATAAACAAGTAATTTAGTAATTCTAATAGACCAACTGTTTAAAAAATATCAAAAGACAAATATTTAATTATTTCACTTTCAAATACACATGAACCACCAAAAGTGGTTGCCCCACCATCTACGTTGCTTATGTATCATTTCACATCATGATTTTTTCTTATGTATCATTTTACATCATCTTTTTTCTTCAGTAACTTTGTAAGAACAATTCAATAAAATGTCAACCTCTTGGTCTATGCAAAAAGACAATTTCATAGCTCTATAATGATTGTGTGATTGTATCATCACTTCAATTATGAATTAAAAACTATTAGTCAATTTTTTTTTCACACTAAAACTAATTAAAAGTTATCGTGGTTAATTGAAGAAAATTAGTTGAAACAGTGAAGCAATAACAAAATTTATTGTCAGTGAGCATAAATAATTAACATTGTCATCTTTGATAATACTTTAAAAAAAAGAAGAATGCTAAAAGAATCACACTACATCATAAGCACCAGTGATTAAACTTCATTTGAGATAAGATTCAACATGAAATTATGAGCTACAAAACTTCTCTGTTAATTATATCTTTTCCTTTCTGGAGTCAAAAACAAGGGAATTCAGAAACTTGTGCTCACAAGAACTAACATCTCAAAAGGCAATTCTAAAATAATCTTGAATTACCTATGGGTGAATAAATCTTACCAAAAATTTGAACTTACAGAGATTTTTTTGAGCACAACCATATCAACTCAAATGAATGCTCCTCATCAGAAATGTATAGTTCATGATGGAAATTTGTTAGTAAGGTTTCTTGCCCCCAAGTTAAACAACCAATAGCATTAAAATCTCTCATTGTGGCATGGTATGCATGAATTTCTAATTTATGTAGTTTACATTCTACTTCATTTTTAGAAAAAGATTCATTTTTCCTATTGTTTGGACAGTCACCGAAAGACTGAGCATCATCAAAATGAATTTCATTGGAACTTTGTTTTGAAAGAGCGATTATAAGAAGACTTGACCTTATCTAATTCATACTGCAAATCCTTGCATTAAAAATAGTAGACCCGAAGCGATCAAATTTGAGGTTCAACCTTTATGGAAATGTTTGAACAAAGATGGTAAAGATAACTATTTTTCCTTCTTTAATTCCCACTACATTGTAATTGTTTGCACACCTTAAATTTGACTGGGTTGTCATCAATGCATCCCTTTTTGTGTTAGCACACCCCTTTTTCTGGTAAAATGCATGATCGGATATTTTTCTCGTATACAAAAATTTATCATCTTGCTAACACTTTTCCATCACTAGGCCATGCCCACAATAAAAATCCTATCAGCTTAAAATATTAAATTATAAAAACTTTTAAACCATCATCAATATACAAATAATAAACATGGTTAATTAATATACTAATTTTTAATTATATAAAAAGATAATAATGAAGTAATCTTTATTTCTTGAATAACATTAATTCAAAAAATGAAGAGGTCAAAACAAAAATAGAATCAACAATTAATTCTAATTTTAAAGTTTGGTCCAAGAAAAATATGTCACCCTTGAAGATCACTACAACCCATTTCTCACCTCTTGAATTGTGCTTCCTTCTCAATGTGTCATTGTTTTACTTTGAATATCCCTTTTTGATTGAATTGCAATATTGACCTGTTCATTCGTTTGCATTCTATTCCCGATTCTCACAAGACATTCACTTGGTTCTTCCATCATCATTTGTAAACCGATCATATTTATTTTCATAACATTTATTCTGCCAGTTAGTATGGAAAGATTAATTTTAGGGCAACTGAATCAATGATCTGCTGATCATAAAACAAAGAAATATGTAAAAGCCCAAATTGCCTTAGAGAAATAAGAGAAAGGGCATCCATTATATAGAAAATTGAAAGACAGGTTACATTATGGTATCCAACCATATTCACCAATATTACAACCATAATATTAAAGACCTACAACTATCAACTAAAAACATAAATATACACAACCATATATTTAATATGGGGCTCAATAGTCAAGAAAGACAACAAGTATTCTAGAAAGGAGGCCAAAGTCAATAAAAGCTGCCAATGAGAATTAATAGTGCTGTCATTCTCCCCCATAATGACCATTGGGAAGAACATGAAGTAAATATCTGAGCTTCTGGAACCTTTCATGAGCTAGAGCCTTTGTGAAGATATCTGCAATCTGATATTTTGTACTGCAGTACACAATTTCAATCAAGCCTTGTTGAACCAATTCCCTGATATAGTGATGTTGTATCTCAATATGTTTGGTTCTACTATAAAATACTAGTTTCTTTGTCATTTGAATAGTACTCTTGTTATCATAGTACAACAAGATAGGTTCATTCTAAATTTGGTGTAAGTCTTCTAGTAGTCTTCTCAACCATACTATTTGACAAGCTGTTGATGTTGTAGCTTTATATTCTGCCTCTGCTATAGAAAGTGATACTGTTGGTTGTTTCTTGGACTTCCAAGAGAATACTGCAGAACCAAGGCTAAAAGTGTAGCCAAAAGTAGACTTCCTATCATCTGCAGAACCTTCCCAATCTGAATATGTATAACCAACAACTCTACTATCCTCTGAATGTTGAAATTTAAGACCATAACTCAATGTCCCTCTAACATATCTAAGAATCCTCTTAGCTCCACTCCAATATGTTTCCTTCGGTTCTGACATGAACCTAGAGACCAAACTCACTGCAAATTTGATATCTGGACGAGTAGTAGTTAAGTAGATCAAGCTTCCAATCAGTTGTCTATATAGAGTGGGGTTCACTAGATTTGACACATCTAGAGTAGACAATTTAAGTCCAACTTCAATAGGTGTTGCAACTGGTTTGCAACTTTGCATCTGAATTTTTTGTAGGATATCTGAGGCATATTTTTTCTGAGACATAAATATTTCATCTTTATTCTGCCATACTTCTATACCAAGAAAGTGGTGCATTTGTCCCAAATCTATCATTTCAAACTTAGTAATCATGGCTGCTCTAAACTCTACAAATAATGTTGTATTATTCCCTGTGTAGATAAGATCATCAACATAGAGAACTAAGATAAAAATATACTTAGATGAGCTTCTAATATAGAGATTTGGATCTAATTGACTTCTTGAAAAACCTTTCTATTGTAGGTAGGACTCTATCCTTGAATACCATTCTCTTGGTTCTTGTTTGAGACCATACATGACCTTCTTTAATTTGTAAACATAATGTTATTTAGAAGGTATTTCAAAACCTTTAGGTTGTGAAACATACACTGCCTCATCAATATATCCATTCAAGAAAGCACAATTCACATCCATTTGATAAACTGTCCAACTCTACTGAGCTGCTAGTGCCAAATCCAATTTGATAGTATCCATTCGTGCTACAGGTGCAAATGTCTCAGTATAATAAATACCTTCTTGTTGAGTGTACCCTTTGGCTACCAATCTAGCCTTATGATTATCAATACTTCCATCGGATTTATAATTTGTTTTGTACACCCATCTTGTACCAATGATTTCCTTACTAGGAGGTAATTGAACCAAATTCCATGTATTATTCCTATCAATTATTTCTATTTCACTGTTCATTGCTTCAACTCACTCTTCTTTTTCTTGAGCTTGTTCAAATGTTTGTGGCTCATTATTTTCCATGATTTGAGATATTAGTGCAAAATTCACTTTTGCTTCGACCTTGTTGTCATTTTTTCAAAATTTGAATCCAACATAAGAGTTGATGGATGATTCTTTTTTGTTCTTCTTTGATATTTTTGATATTTTCTTGCTCCTGCACTAGATGATTCAGGTTCATCTTCTTCTTCCTTCTCTTCAATCTCATCAATTACTATTTGTTTTCCTTTTATTTCATTTTCTTTGGTATGTTCTGCTAGTTCATTGAATACCACATCTCTGCTTATCACAAGCTTTTTTGCAATTGGATCATACAATATGTATGCTTTATTTTTAGTTCCATAACCAATAAAAATGCATTTAAGGCCTTTATCATCTAACTTAGACCTTTTTTCTTTTGGTATGTGTGAATAAGCAACACATCCAAATACTTGGAAGTGATCAACACTTGGCTTTACCCAAGACCATGCTTTCTCAGGAGTCATTCCCTTAACCACTTTTGTAGGACTTCTGTTTAGAAGATACACTGTTGTGTATAATGCTTTTGCCCAAAAAATTTTATCCAAATTTTTCTCTTTCAACATACTTCTTGCCATTTCAACAATTGTCCTATTTTTCCTTTCAGCAACTCCATTTTGTTGTGGAGTGTAGGAAGTAGTGAAATCTCTCTTGATTCCATGATTTTTGCAAAAATAAATAAACAAATTTGACTTGTACTCACCTCCATTATCTGACCTTATCACTTTGATATAATTACCACTTTTTTTTTCAACTAAATTCTTGAACTCTATAAATTTTCCAAACACTTCTGATTTTGAAACTAAAATACACCCAAGTTTTTCTTGAGTAATCATCAATGAAGGTTAGAAAATACTTGGATTTGTTCAAAGAAGGTGTGTCCATAGGACCACAAAAATATGCATGGATTATCTCAAGATGTTGTTTATCTCTACTATATTTTCCAATAGGAAATTGCATCCTATGTTGTTTTCCAACAATACATTTTTCACATACCTCTTTTGTGTCTTCAATGGATGGTAGACCTTCAACCATTTTTAATCTTTTGAGTAAAATCTAACCATTAAAACTAAGGTGACCATATCTTTTATGCCAAATTTTACTTTCACTCATTTCACTAGACCTTAGTGCTTGGTTTCCATGAGTAAAATGAAGTGGAAACATCCTATCACCTGTCATTTTTTC
>MU225546.1:173301-188530 GCA_018584345.1 Thuja plicata
TATTCTACTACATGGTTATTGTGTTTCATGGTTATTGTATTTTCACTATTTATTTGTTTTTCATTTCTTAACTGCTCCACAAAAATAGAAAAATATTTTATATTATATTTTTTCACAATTTTAATTTTCTATAAAAACACTTGAATTTAAGAATAGTCAAAGGTTAAATTCAGAGTAAAACAATAGTATGTTCAATCAAATGAGTTGTCCTTTCGGGAAAATCCCTTGTATTAATTAAATTTTTTTGTTTAAAGATTTAAAAAAAAAAATTATTATTGCACAAAAAATTTAATTTAAAATATTAATTATATTCAAATATCTAATTGTAATGTAAAAAATAATAAATTTTAATATTACAAATTTATTATTATTTTAATTTATATTTAACTATTAAATATAGATCATGTCTACTACATCTAGCTAGAAAAGTAGCCCCAGCCATCCTCAAACTATAGAAAAGTACTTGTATTTATATTTATATGTTGTAATGGTATGCATTTTTCAACATCTTCAATCTCAATATAAATATATGTATAAACTTAAATAAGTATTTTAAAATCAATTTCTATTTATATATTTTATTTTATTTAAATAATTAGTTTACTTATACATTTTAAAATTTATTAGAATAAATTACTTACCTTACCCTGCAATTTAGATTCTATTGTCATATATTATATGATATTATACATAATAATTAATTATTATGAGATATTAAATTAAAAGGTCATAACTCTTAATTAGATATTAAATGAAAATTTCATTTTAAAAATGTTATATCCATAATACAAAGTTACAAAATAGTATATTATATTATATTATATTATATTATTATATATTATATTATATGATATTCTATATTAATTTTTTTTTTATATTAACTATATAGTAATCAAATCAAAACACAACAAGTATCCATGAAGAGTTCAACTCTGGAGGTAGGCCTCACATGGAGAATGTCAAAGTACGATAAACCTTAAGAACAAAAAGTTATAGTATAACTATCATAAAATACAAAAAGTCTAGTGAAGAAGATCTTCAAACTGTTCAACCCAAGCTGTCCAGCCAAGGGGCCCTTCCATCCAAACAATTCCTTTATTAGCTTGGATTTGAGCAATCATAGAAATCTGATCGTTTGTCACATTCTTGTTCTTGTTGATTTCCTTGTGGATTTTTTTTACCATTTTGTTGAAAAGAGACATATTGTTCATATGATTACGATAGCCATAACCATCCTTGATTTCAAAGATGAACATGGTAGAATGCCCCATCTTGAGGAACCTGATAAGCTTTTCCCTCTTGATCATCGTCGTAATGCAGACCTGTGAGGAAATTTTAAAAAGTGTGAGTTTCAATGAAGACTCAGTAAGAGATCTATGGATACCTTGATACCTTTCCTCATTCCTGCACTTATAAAGCTGCCATAAAATGTTAGAAGAAAGAATGTTCCATAGAAGATTAGTATCTTTTTTAAGTCCCTATATATGACCAATGAGCATTTCAAAAATATCAATGAACTTAGGATAAGTTATACCAAATAAAGCCCAAAACTTTTTCGCAAATTTACATTCGAAAAGAATATGTCTATAGGAGTTAGGACAATTGCAGAGTCTACAAACATCAGTAGGAGTAGGGTATCTACTGATAGGAAGTCTATTGAGTAGCATAAGCCATTTAAAACATCTAATTTTAGGATCAATAGGAGACTTCCACATTCTATTAAGGATTTTGCTCCAGTCGTTAGTTTCAAGAGAAGTGTACCAGAGCCTGTTGATATGCTCTATGATATTTTGTTTATTGCTCAGAATATTGTAAACATTTTTGGCTTTGATTTTTTTAATCAAGGTGCCATCAAGCCATTTGATATTCAGGTATCTATGAGAGTCAATGAAGCAGGAGGTACGGAGATCTTTACAAGCTTTAGAGATCATGTTATAGGTCTTTTTATGAGCAACAGGAAGGTTAAATCTATCTCTTAACTCCTCCCAACTTATCAGAGAGTCATTCTCAAAAAGGTCAATAAAGGTTGAAATACCCAAATTGTTCCATATTTTAGCTGAGCAGCCTTGAGACAAGGCAAGAGGCTTGCCCAGAAGATGGAGGTTCCACCAAATGGACCTTTCACCATGCAGAAGGGTATCATTATGGAAATACTTACCAAAAATAAAGGACCTAGAAGACTCCCATGCTTTCCAAATGGTCTTGAAGACAACAGATCCATGTACATTGATAGGAAAGTTACCAATCAGAAGATCATCAAATGGAACATCTTTCCAAGTTTTAGCCTTTTTTGGGTATCCCCTCACAATATTACTTCTGATAAGAACTTTCCATGGTTCTTCACCATCTACACAATGGAAGATCCATTTGGTGGCCAAAGTCATACCTTGAAGCCTAAGATCTTTTAATCCAAGACCCCCAAGTTTTTTTTCAGTATAGCACTAGTCCCAATTAACCGCATGCATCTTTTTGTTGCCTTTACCATCAGACTAGAGGAAGTTCCTTATGGCTTTTTGAATTTCCAAGATTTGATAGTTATTGAACATCCAAGCCGAGGAGTAGTATATATTATATGAGGATAGAATTTTTTGATAGACCTGTAATCTACCTACTAAAGAAAAGGATCTGTTATACCAACTGTTTAGTTTCTTGGTGATTTTGTTTTTAACCCAGAGCCACATATCTTTAAGAGAGGGATCCACAAAGAAGGGGATGCCCAGGTATTCTACAATGTTATTGGGCCCACCCCACTAAAATCCATGTTTCAAAAACCATCCCGGAGGTTGTTCATCCCAGCCAAGGCAAACACACTTAGCCTAGGACAACTTAGCTCCTGAGATAGAGAAAAATAAGTAAATTTTTTTAGTCAGGTTACTAAAATTATGTTCTTCCAAATCAACAAACAAGCTAGTATCATCATCAAATTGACAATTGGTCAAATTCTCCATATTGGGTAAGGTGATAGCTTTGACCACCGGAGAAAGGGTATTATCTCTAAGGATGTAAGACAGGGCTTCAGAGGTAATCACAAAAAGAGCAGGGTCAAGCGGGAAGCCTTGTCTGATAGATCTGCTCAGGGAGAAGGGGTCAGAGAGAGAGCCATTCACATCAACTTAGGCCATGGCATCTTTAAGTAAGAGTTTGGTGTAATTACAGAAGAGGTCAGGGAATGTAAAAGCCCTAAGCATCAAGTCAATAAAATTATATTCGATTATGTCATAGGCCTTTTCAAAAGCTAGGAGAAGGATGGCAGCATTTTGGTTGGAAGACTTGGCCCAGTTCATTGCTTCCCAACTAGTAATGAGATTTTCAAGGTTGTATCTACCTTTTATAAAGCCAGTTTGAGTAGAGTTGACAAATTTGGGCAGGATGCTTTCCAATCTACAGGCCATAATCTTAGTAAGTATTTTGTAAGATACATTCAAAAGAGTAATAGGGTGCCAATTCTTGATAATAGTTTTATCCCCTTCTTTAGGGATTAATTTAATGATACCTTTGTTAATCATGTTACCCAAAGTGCCTTTCTCATAAGCCTCATTATAAAGATCATAGAGATCCGAGCTAATCCAACTAATGTTGGCTTGGTAAAACTCAGCCAGGAGGCCATCAGGGCCTAGAGTTTTGTCTTTCTTAAGGGAATTGATAGCATTCTCAATTTCCTCCTTCAAGATATTTTGTCCAAGAAGAACAGAGTCTTGCTGAGATATTTTCTTTGCAATAATGGAGCTGAATTCTCTTCTGAGAGAGATAGATTCATCATTTTCTTTAGAAGAAAATAGATTACTGTAGTAAGAGGCAAAGGCTCCCTTGATTTCATCAGGATTAACAATCTCAATATTATCAACAACTATACTATTAATGGCTTCATTGGCTTGCTTTTGTTTAAGGTAATTAAAGAAGAACTTGGTCCTTTTGTCACCCTGCTACAGCCAGTGGGCCCTACACCTAATACTGGCCCCAGGGACTAAGGACTACTGATGGCGCTGAAGATCATCTCTAGCTTTAGAGACAATGGGGAAAAGACTATGATGAGAGGGGTTGTTTTGAATAAGAGTCTCAATAGAATTCAATTTTACAGAAAGAGCTTTCTCAGTATATCTAAAATCCTTGGCCTTCTTTTTCCCAAGAGTTTGGAGGAGCGCATGCCAGGCATGTATGTTTTGATGCCATCTTTCACAACAGGAAAGAGAGGGGGAGAAGTTTTTATTAAAGGTACTGATAAGCTGGATAGTAGACAGGATGTCTTCATCTTCAAGAAGGGAAGTATTGAGAATAAATCTTGGTTTGACAGATAAAGGAGTATGATGAGCACAGTTTAGCCTAATGCAGATCGAGATGGGATGGTGATCAGAAAGAGCCATGGGGGAGATAGTGACAAGGTTTCCAAGCACATCAGGGATGAAGAAAAAGTAATTCTTATGAGTATAAAATCTATCCGGTCTGGCATAGATATGGGCAGGGCCATGCTAGAAGTTACACCAGGTGTGCCACAAATTAAGGTTGGTGTTGTCATTGTTCTTTAGGGGATCAAACAACAGTTTAGATTGAAGCATCATATCCCAAGGCTCCATCTCTGAAGGCTTCCAAGAAAAAGGTCGACCACCCAGTTTATCTTTTTGGGACTCAACCATGTTAAAGTCACCACCAAGGATCCAAGGGATGTCAGGAAGGGATGTCAACCAATTCCATAGGTTTTCCCTCTCCAGAGGATCATTAGATGCATATATAGAGTAGATACCAAAGGTGGTATTGTTAGTGCAGATTGTGGCCCAGATGGTGCTATTACATGGAGACCTAACTTTATACGTAATGCAATTAGACCACTTAGGATTAATGAGTAATCCAACTCCACCCCTACCTTTTGAATGATTAGAGCATCTTTCCAGATGAAGTCAATATTAACACCCCAAATGAAGTCAACAGCCTTGAGCTCTTGTAACATTATAAAATATATATTATGAATAGTGTCAACAAAATGCTTAACAAAATGTTTTCTATCCGGGGACTCAAGACCCCTCACATTCCAAGAAATGCAATTCATTCAGACCTGTTGTTAGTGGGGATGCAAACTAGGTCCTTGGACACTCCTATGGTATTGGAGATAACAGCTTGTGCGGATCCCTCACCTCAGAGCCCACTAGAGCATTTATTCTTCAAGTCAGGAGGTCTTCCCCTTCTTTTGGATTTGGGGAAGTCTTTTTTCTAGTCAAATTCATCAAGGACAGATTCAATGGTCTTATTACTATCTATACCATTTCCAAATTTAGGGCTCGGGGAAGAGTTCTCATTTTGAGGGCACCATTGGAATAGAGATCATGTTATTGTTGGCTGCGGGTAGGAGCTCTAAATAATATCCCTCATCAATTTCCTTAAATGTTTTAGTATCAACAAAGGTGGTAGGGGAATCAACAATGGGTTGAGCAATAGGGGATGGCACGGGCATGGGTGGTGGAGTCATTTTATCTGCTTTATCAACCACTTCGTCAATATTATTAGCTTTCCTTCTTCTTTTTTTATCATATTTTCTTTTAACTATTTGAAATCCATCTGTCATGTTAACATCTGAGGATTCATGAATATCGTCATATGTTTGGTTTAGGGTTTGTTGGTTTTGGTGGGTGGACACAGGAGAAATCACAAGCGGGGGCGATAGAGGAGGGTTATCAGACACATTAGAGTTTTCCTTAATTGGTTTGTTCAAAATTGGTGTAGGATTAGGTTTGGTGGCATTGTTTTTACTTTTAATAATAGGGAATTCTCTTCGAAGGTGTCCTTTTTTGCAGAGGAAGCATGCATTCAGACCACCCAAAATCTCTAAATGGTAGGAAAATATTTCACCAGAGATGTTAATCTCTAAAAAAGACAGGATTTCAATACCAGGCTTAAGGGATACCAAAGGCCTAGCAACCATATGCGGTACAAGGCGAGTAGTATCATCAAACCTAATAACCTTGCCGAGGGGTTCAAGAATATGGTTAATAAAATGCCATAGAAATGGAGGTAGGCACTTGATAATGATCCACCGAGGGGCCAAAAGGGCAAGCACCTCCTCATGGATAGCTTCTGGAGTCCAAGTTAGGGCACGAAAGGAGGTGCTACCAACATTCCAGTATTGTCTTTTGAGGACAACCTCCTATGCTTCCAAGTTTTTAAAGAAGATGACAAACAAACCCTTTTATAACTGCCTATAGAATGATATACTATGCCCTAGTTTAAGATTCCAATAGTTATGAAACCAGTCATCAAGAAACTTCTCAACTTCTACATCCATTAATATAATATAATAGAATATTATATAATATATTATAAGATATTATAATATGTCCTATATTATAGATTTATTGATAAAATAAATATAAGCCATTCATTATTTTGACACATACTCTGATTCTCCTTGACTAGCAGGATGTGAGCTTTGCATGCAAAAACCGTTTCTATTTATAGTTAGGGCGGTTTGATATTCACGGGCAGTTCGTTATTCACTAGTAGTATTGGTTGTAGATATCATCAATGGAATCAACTTAACATATTTTCTTTGGTTGTTGAAGCTATCTAAAAAATAGTGTTGAAGAGGGACCTAGCAAAGAAGAACCCAGTTGCAAGAACAAGGTCTGCCCAATTCATTCTCCTTTGTCACCCTTTGTATTTTGTCATTTCTGCTATTCTTTGTAATTACATTATGTCATTTGTTGTTCTCGTCTGCAATAAATATTATTATATTGTTTCAACTCGTCCGCAAGAAATTTAACAGTGTTGCTGGTTTTGACAGGTTGGAATGTGAATAATTTACAACAGTCCCAGAAAGAGCATTTGAGGGGATGTCTAAAAATTTGGAGGTTGATTTCCAGGTTTTCTTCTAGACCATTTTAAAATTGTGATCTGCCTACACATATAGGTACAGGAATTTCCATTACTATTAGAATTTTTTTATTCTTTTGTGATTTCGGTCTCCCCTAAAATATTTACTTTTGCTAAACACTGATATAAGATTTCAAATGCATTCTATCCAGATTTCCTATGTGAAAGTATAGTTTCTTCTTAAAGATGGATGTAATATCAAGAATCCTTGTTATTATATTTGTATTGTTGTTTACGCCCCATTGGAAAGATAGCCCTCTCAAACTAAAACCAAAAAAAAATATAATATATATCTATTATCATTTGATGTTTATTTGTGTATTCTTATTGTTGTTTTCATTATATTTCCTTATGCATAAGAATGACATGTAATATAATTGAGGTTTTTGTGGTGGATATTTTGGATATTCCAAATGTTGATTAGATTGTCTATTGTTTTGGGATGCGATAAAATTGATCAAATAACTTGTGTATTCAGTTTATATTGAGTGCATTGATTAGGCTCTCTATTTCACATCATCTATAGTCTTGGATTCTACCTTTATGTTAGTGCTCTGGTCTTTAATAAAGTAGGTTTCTCACTTTTTTCTCCCTAAACTTTTATGCCCAGGTGAGTGAGTGCTAGTCTTTTCTTTTCTCTTTGTAATAAATTGGGTATTTAACTGGGTAGTTCCAGATGTTTAGACTTTTTTATTTTAATATTTCCTATTTGTTAAACATTTCATTCCATTTAATTTATTTTTGGGATTATCCTTCCTTTTTCTTCCATGAACAAAAATATGTATAGAAAAACACATCAAAAGAAAGGATTCGATATGACACTTGAAAAGAAGTTGAAGGATATGGAGCTATCTATTTGACAGGACAATTATTTTACACCATGGAATCAATCTCCAATCAAAACATGATGTTTTGTTTTGCAATCATCGCCCCCAAAATTCAGGCACTTCCCAGACGCGAAATACATGCACTGCTAAACTTCTCATTATTTTTTATTTCATCTTCCTTGCTGGGTAGAGTAAATGAATTACATTAATTTAAAATTGTTTATCTTTCATGTGTTCTATGGTGTGGAAATATTTGGCGATCATGTGGAATGAGTTTGGAGCTATGATCATGTTTGTTGGGAGAAATTAACTAAAAATTTATTACAAAAAAGTGTCATCTTCAAAGACTTCTTTATACATGTATGATTTCATTATTTAATTCTATATTGATTTCAGCACTAGGAAATAGAAGAAATAAATACGATGTCTTTATCTATATTAAACTTGTAATGTATATCGAATATCGAATAATTTTATACACCACTCTATTTTTCACGTTGGTATGTTATTATAACAGATACTCTAATTTACTATTTGATAATTATATATTCACCAATTATTACATTCATATAATTAATACTTTAAAAATTGACCAATTAAAGTTTATTATATATTTATGTACTAACAATATATATAATTAATACTTAACAAAATTTGCCAACTATAGAAGTTATTAATGTATTGATGTATTAACAATTTATTAATATATATTGTCAACACATTAATATATAAATTATACTTAAAAATTTGAATAAAAATACTATAATATGTTTTTGATTATGGTAACAATATGTTTTGAAGGTGCCCCAAAACCCTATAACAAAGAGATAAAAGATAAGCAACTAATACCAACAAAACAACAGTCCATCCCAACAGAAGACAAAGAATCAAAAAAGGGCACTAGCTCTGATTATATAGTTTAGAACACTAAGAAACAAAAAAACAACAAAAAGTTACTACGAAAATCTTCCAGCAAAACAGGAGCGATGAAACTCCTAGCAAAAATAAAAGACCAAAAAAGTTGAATCACTTCTCGACATCATCCATATAGCTTTCCATTATTTGAATCTCTTCCATCTGAGATTCCATACTCTGAATTGAGACCCTCATATTGGTAATGTCTTTTCTTTGGACCTCAGTCATCTTTTTGGTGGTAGATCTGGTTCTAGTCCTCGGGCCTAAAGTAGGAATACCCTGATTTCCATCTTCCTCCTATTTATCTTTTTCATTATAGTTCCCTTCCAGCAGGGCATGAAGCACTTTCAAATTGTCAACAGAAGATTGCATTCCTACTTCTATAATCTTAGTCAGCTTTCTGAGTATGATATTTTTGTTGTTTATTTTTTAAGTGATTTTTTTAATTTTGTTGTCAATCATTCCACAAATATTTTCTTCCAGAGTACTATTATTGTTTTTAACCTTTTAAAAAACATCCTTCCCTTGCTGATACATGACCGCATCATTTCTCATCTTGTCCACTATTTCTTCCAGCAGAGAGTTTATGTCTTCAATATTTTTAAAGTTGGTATAAAGTTCCTTAATGTCATCATGAATCTATTTTTCGATGTTGAAACCATACATAGCCTTGTTCATATCTGCTTGGAGGTGAGTGATGTTAACTTCTATTTTCACTTTGAAGTCTTTGTCCAATAGCTCTTCTTCTATACTCCTCTGGTTCTGATTATTATTCTCCTCTTTATTATCCTTTGGGCTCTCAGGCAGAGTTGGGAATTTTTTGCTGTCTTTCTGGGTATCCTCCTCAAGGTCAATGTAGATTTTATAACTTTGGACCTTCTTATCTTCCTCATTCACTGCCTCTTTTTCCTCTTTATTCCCATTCTTGCCTTTATCATGTTGGTTTTTCCCTTGAAAATATCTCAGGATTAGTCATGTTCTCTAGATTGTCAATGGCTTCCTCTTTTCTGTTATTATGCCCCTCGCTGTCTTCCTACTAGTCATCAATGTAGTTATCCACCAGGTTGTCAATCGTTTCCTGAATCTCATCAAGGGTCTCCTCCTGGGTATCCTCTTTATCCCCTTTCTCATCCTTATTATCGATGATGATGGTAATATCCTTATCTACCTCCTCTGTGTTGCTATGTTCCCCCATAAAGCCCTCTTCCTTCAAAGAGCCATGATCCTGGTCATCGTCATCCATCTTCATTCCTTCTATGTCGTCATAGATTAACAGAGTGATACCAGCAACAATAGGGCCCTTGTAGGTTGTTTTGTTAGATTTGCTGGTATTCTTGCCAGAGGATATTTCAATACTCTTGCGCTTAACATTGTCAATCTTCTTTGGGATAGGCTCGGGAATGTTCTTCTTGACATAATCCTCTATCAAAAGGATTAACCCCTCATGCAAGATAGGGGAAGATTTAGCCCTATGATCAATAATGCTCTAATCGAGCGAGCTTAACAAATAGTAGGAGAAGGAAACCTTAATGTCTTGTTTGAAGTGATTAACAAGAACAAAATGATAGTTATAAACCTTGGAATACTTTTTGTCGAGCCTAAAGTATTCCATGATTTATCTAATTACGAAGGCCCAAATATGCTTTATGTTTCACAAATTGACATAATCCAGGTTACCTTTCACAAGCATGGCTGACTCCTCATTCGTCTTTGGAAAGGTCTTGTAAGCTTTGTTTCCCTCCTTTTTGTCTTTCAAGAACTGCATTTCCTCTAAAGGGAGACCAGTAATTTCTGAGAGACGATCTAACAAGAGGGTAAAAGATTTAGACAGAATGTTTACTTTCCTATTCTCCCAACCATCTACAAATGCCTTAGTTATCTCCTTATTGTTTCCATGTAGACATTTTAGGTATTTTTCCACTTTCCCATTTTTAAGCTTTCTCCACACCTCCTTCTCATTCTTCCATTTATAGACCTTGGGTTCTTCCCTTTTTAGGTCACCTCCCATTTTATCATTCCCCTTCTTTTTGTTCTACTCACTGGTTTTCTTTGAATCCTTAGCAAAATTTAGTTCTGTGTACAAATACAAGATACCAATCTTTCTTTTGATTTCTCTGAGAGAATACGATGGCATAAGGTCATGATTATTATGACACTACACATGGCATTTCATAATCTTTGTATTCCAATTCCCTTTCTCATTAATTGGTATGATTAATGTCATTAATAATACCCTCCTTATGGTTAATCCTATCACAATTGAGTAATAAAATGATATCATCATTGATCTTTGTAGTACCAAGCCTCTTGCGAGTGACATCATTTTTTACGCCAATGTTAGCAAGTCCATCTACCACTTGGTTGGCTTCTCGAAACTTGTGGGTGACATGAAAGGCCATGAATTTTGAACCCTTCTCCTTAATTTTATTAATAATATTCTCAATAGTCTAGGAAGCCTTACTAATACCTTTAATGTTATTTATGATATTAAGAGAATCTACCTCCACGAAAACATTCTTACAATCCAGCTCTTCTGCCAGTAGGATGACATTGAGGGCCGCCATGGCTTCGGCCCTGTGATTAGAATGAGTACCCAACAGAGCCGCTATGGCACCAATACAGTTTTAATTTCTATCTCTAACTATACCACCTCTACCAGCCTTACCCAGGTTGCCTTTAGCAGCCCCATTGAAATTGGCTTTGACCCTCTCCTTAGGAGGAGAAGTCCGGGTAGTTGTTTCTCTTTGAGGCTTGGGATTGTGGGTATTAATATTGAAAATCTAGTCAACATTCTTAATAATTTCCTTAGAATCTGAATATTTAAATGAAGCTAGGAAATTTTCTTCCAACGCTCTGCATATTTGATTTCCAACAACTTTGGGGAAAGAATTTTTCTCCCTAAAAATTCTATTATTTCTCTCTTTCAAGATATGCCAGTATAAATTAGGAGGGATATCATTCCAGAAATCTTTTTTGGTAGAGTATTTTGAAGGGAAACACCATTGAGGAAAAAAATCTTGCCAAAGACAAAGGAAGAACCAACACAGATTTCATTTCCTAAAGATAGTATCCTAGACCTTACGGGTAAAAGAGTAATGGAGCATAAGATGGTCACAAGATTCAGAGTGATCCATAAAAAGAATACATTTATTCAAAATGTACAAACCCCTTTAGTCGAGTTATCAAGGGTTAGCAATTTATTTTGAATTAAAATCCAGAAAAAGAAATTATATTTTGGAGTGAGATGCTTATACCAAACATAGGAGGAAAGGGGTCTCTCCTCTTTTTCAGTTATTAGATTGATTGTAGAAGCCACCGTATACTTGCCATCCAGTCTTGAGTCCCACACTATAGAGTCCTGGATATTGTCTTTGATGTGCAGTGTCTGTAGTTCATGCTAGAGTGGAATGAATCTACTATCCTCTTCTCTAAGGTTCCTCCAGTTATTTTCCTACCATTAGTCTTTATCTTTTCTTCCTATGTTTTCTTTGCACCTTTCAATAGCCTGCTTCCACTGTTGATTATTGGAGAGGGGCACTTTATGGATCCATTCATCATCCCAAAATTCAATTCTCCTACCATCCCCCAACTTCCATCTCTTCCCCTTAATGATTAGGTCTTTGGTCGGGCTTATGCTATTCCATATGTAAGAACCAAATATGCTAACATCTTCAGTAATAAAATCCTCCAAGGAGATATGGTTACAAAGGTATTTATATCTGATAATGTTGTTCCATTCTTTCTGGTCTCCAAATATTCTCTAGAGTTATTTCACTAGAAGGGCCTTGTTAACATTTTTGATGGTTCTCAATCCCATACCTCCCAGCTTCTTGGGTTTGCAATATTTATCCCAAGCCACAAGGCTAAGTGTCTTCTTTTCTTCAAACCTCAACTAGAGGAATCTTTTCTGGATCTTCTCAATTTCATTAGCAGTTTTATGAGGAATTCTAAAAGGAATCATAGCATAAATAGGGAGGTTTTGAAGGGTAAATTTCAGCAATTGGAGTTTCCCTGCATTTCTTAGAAGAGCCCCTTTCCACCCAGCCAACTTATTATTAAATATATCTATGGGTTAAGTGCAAGAAGTTGGGTACCAATTCCGCGGAACTCTTGTGGGCTTGAAAACTGCTGCTAGAAACGGGCACCCATTTTGAAAAAAATAGGTACCCGTCTTAGGCTCGGACACCCGATCCAAAATTCAAAAAATAGATGCCCATTTTTTTTCAAAATAGGTGCCTGTTTTTCAAAATGGGTACCCATTTTTTTTCAAAATGGGTGCCCGTTTTTAAAATTTTTTTTAAATTTTTTTATAAAACTCACTTTTACATGCTGATATATTACATTTCAGGGGCGGGTACACATTTTTAAATGTGTGCCCATTTTTTAAAATTTAAATTTACTAAACCACCATTTGCATTGGATTTTGGTTCAGGACAGGTTTGGTGGGACCAAGCCTATGCTTGGACCTCCAAAATAATGGCTAAGGCATTTGAACACTAGATTTTTGTCTTGTCATAATTTTTTGAGGGTCTTCGTAATCAAATTTTTTGATGAAATTAAAACCCATTAGAAATCTTACTGTTTAGATTTCAAAAACATAAATTTTGTAGTGATATGATAAATTTTACTATTTTTACAATATTTATTAATAAAAAGTGGTACCTAAACCTAAAATAGTAAGGTTCACTAAAACTTTAATAAATTTTTTGATTTTAGGTTTTTGAAAATTTGAATTATTTGAGACCAATCTACATAGAATTTTATTCAAATTTTTGTTTTTTTTCCAAAAAACTGAAATTTTAATCAAATTATGGTGGTTGTACATGAGAAGTTTTGAAAATGTACTTTATAGTCAATCAAAAATTAATAAAAAATATATATATTCAATTAAAAAAAAATATTCTGACCAGTCTTTGATGTGTTAGGTACCCTCCCCCAAAAGGATTTAGAAAAATTCATTTATTTACTTCAAAATAGGGTGGTCATACACATACAGGGTATGGTCTTAAAACAGGCATTTTGAAAAAGAGGTTTTTAAACATGCCTACTAAATATATTTTCTACCTCCTTTCTCCTTTCAAACTCAAGCTTGCAGCAAATAAACTAGCTGCAATCAAATATGCTGATATTTGATCTTGAAAACCTCTTAAGTGGCTGATTTCCAAGCTTCTCTCCAATCTTTAGCTTGCTATCTTTAACTTGCTCTTTTATCTCTTCTAGATCACCTGCAATGAAAGACATACTTCTCAGCCTGGCTCTGATACCAAATGAAGGCAACTGAATCAATGATCTGCTGATCATAAAATAAAGAAATATGCAAAAGCTTGAATTGCCTTAGAGAAATAAGAGCAAGGGCATTCATTATATAGAAAATTGAAAGAGAGGTTACATTATGGTGTTCAACCATGTTCACCAATATTAAAACCATAATATTAAAGACCTACAACTATCAACTACAAACATAAATATACACAACCATATATTTAATATGGGACTTGAAATAGTCAACAAAGACAACAAGTATTCTAGAAAGGAGGCCAAAGACAATAAAAGCTGCCAATGGGAATTAATAGTTATGTCACAACTCTTCTCAAATTTACGGCAGTGCTGCTTCTTGTCAATGTTATGATTTCACTCGCTGCCTCTGCTCGATCAATACCCAAGGAGAAATTGAATACAAATACATGCATTGATAATCTGCTTAAAATCATGGACATGTTAGCATCGTGTAGGAACTATGCAGGCAACATTCCAGATCCTAATTGTTGCAAAACATAAAACAATTACATAACAAAACATCAAACAATTACTTTGCAAAAGATTTTCCACCAAGGAAATTCTCAAAATGCTTTCTCACAATTTTCATCTTTTCTTATCCACTGTAGGAGGGATAAATATAAGGACTATCTTTTCACATGGTATAGATTTCGGGTATTTTTCCCCTGTACAGTTTACAATTTTCCTCAGAAGCGTTTTGAAAAATGAGTACTTTAAAATCTTTCTTGAGATTGTTAAAAATATAACATTCTATTTATTCAAATCCAATTTTTTTGTCTTGATCGTATTAAAAGCATGTATTATTTATATTCTCAAATACATGCAGATGGATACAGATCAGTCCTTGTATTTATTTTAGGTATAAATAATGATTATATTTGTTTATCTTTATAAATGCATGCACAGGGACAAATTGGGCTACACTTCTTTAGTGACATTCTAACATTGCTTATAAATATTTAAATTTAATTAAAATTATATTAGTGTCGAATTATATCTCTACATTAAATTATACCTATAAATAAATATAATAAATATCTATAATTGCAAATATAAGCAGGAGAACTAAATGAATTTACAAATTTATCCTACATCTATTTGTATGTATAGATATGAATGATATATATTTATAGATATAAAGAAATGTATGGATAAAAAGGGCATTGTAAAATTTCCTCAATATGTTCTTCCCTTTTATAACCCAAGGTTTTTAAAAATGATTAAAGTGCAAAGATCTATTCCTCATAAAGGAAAAACTTAGATTACTAATAATTATAAGTTGGAATTATTGATAATCCTTTTAGCCTTTATGGAAATAGGCTTTTGCACTTCCGCCACTTTCTTAACATATC
>MU225546.1:235920-251776 GCA_018584345.1 Thuja plicata
CATATAGACACTGGAATTTCCATTACTATTAGAATTTTTTTATTCTTCTGTGATTTCTGTCTCCGCTAAAATATTTACTTTTGCTAAACACTGATATAAGATTTTAAATGCATTCTATCCAGATTTCGTATGTGAAAGTATAGTTTCTTCTTAAAGATGGATGTAATATCAAGAATCCTTGTTATTATATTTGTATTGCTGTTTACGCCCCATTGGAAAGATAGCCCTCTCAAACTAATACCAAAAAAAATATAATATATATCTATTATCATTTGATGTTTATTTGTGTATTCTTATTGTTGTTTTCATTAGATTTCCTTATGCATAAGAATGATATGTAGTATAATTGAGGTTTTTGCGGTGGATATTTAGATATTCTAAATGTCAATTAGATTGTCTATTGTTTTGGGATGCGATAAAACTGATCAAATAACTTGCGTATTCATTTTACATTGAGTGCATTGATTAGGCTGTCTATTTCACATCATCTATAGTCTTGGATTCTACCTTTATGTTAGTGCTCTAGTCTTTAATAAAGTAGGTTTCTCACTTTTTTCTCCCTAAACTTTTATGCCCAGGTGAGTGAGTGCTAGTCTTTTCTTTTCTCTTTGTAATAAACTGGGTAGTTAACTGGGCAGTTCCAGATGTTTAGACTTTTTTTTTTAATATTTCCATTTTTTTAAACATTTCATTCCATTTAATTTATTTTTGGGATTATCCTTCCTTTTTCTTCCATGAATAAAAATATGTACAGAAAAACACATCAAAAGAAAGGATTCGATATGACACTTGAAAAGAGGTTGAAGGATATGGAGCTGTCTATTTGACAGGACAATTTTTTTACACCATGGAATCAATCTCCAATGAAAACATGATGTTTTTTTTGCAATCATTGCCCCTAAAATTCAGACATTGCCCACACAGGAAATACATGCACTGCTGAACTTCTCATTAGTTTTTATTTCATCTTCCTCACTGGATAAAGTAAATAAATTACATTAATTTAAAATTGTTTGTCTTTCGCGTGTTTTATGGTGTAGAAATATTTGGCGATCATGTGGAATGAGTTTGGAGCTATGATAATGTTTGTTGGGAGAAATTAAATAAAAATTTATTACAGAAAAGTGTCTTCTTCAAAGACTTCTTTATGCACGTATGATTTCATTATTTAATTCTATAATGATTTCAGCACTAGGGAATAGAAGAAAAAAATATGATGTCTTTATCTATATTAAACTTGTAATGCATATCGAATAATTTTATACACCACTCCTCTATTTTTCACCTTGGTATGTTATTATAACAGATAATCTTCTTTGCTATTTGATAATTATATATTCACCAATTATTACATTCATATAATTAATACTTAAAAAATTGACCAATTATAGTTTATTATATATTTATGTACTAACAATATATATATGATTAATACTTAAAAAATGTACCAACTATAGAAGTTATTAGTGTATTGATGTATTAAAAATTTATTAATATATATTGTCAACACATTAATATATAAATTATACTTAAAAATTTGAATAAAAATACTACTCTAATATGTTTTTGATTAACGTAACAATAGGTTTTGAAGGTGCCCTGAAACCCTATAACAAAGAGATAAAAGATAAGCAACAAAAAAATAGTCTGTTCCAACATAAGACAGAGAACCAAAAAAGGGCACTATCCTTGATTACATAGTTTAGAGCACTAAGAAATAAAAAACAACACAGAGATACTAAAAAAATCTTCCAACAAAATAGGAGCGATGAAACTCCCAGCAAAAATAAGAGACCAACAAAGTTGAATCACTTCTCAGCATCATCCATCTAGCTTTCCATTGTTTGAATCTCTTCCATCTGAGATTCCATACTTTGAATCGAGACCGTCAGATTGGTAATGTCTTTGCTTTGGACCTCAGTCATCTTTTTGGTGGTAGATCTGGTTCTAGTCCCTCGTCCTGGAGTAGGAATATCTTGATTTCCATCTTCCTCCTGTTTATCTTTTTCATTATAGTTCTCTTCCAGCAGGGCATGAAGCGCTTTCAAATTGTCAATAGAAGATTGCATTCCTACTTTTATAATCTTAGTCAGCTTTCTGAGTATGATATTATTGTTGTTGTTGTTTATTTTTTAAGTGATTTTTTTCATTTTGTTGTCAATCATTGCGCTAAGATTTTCTTCCAGAGTACTATTATTTTTTATAACCTTTTCAAAAACATCCTTCCCTTGCTGTTACATGAGTGCATCATTTCTCATCTTGTCTACTGTTTCTTCCAGCATAGATTTTATGTCTTCAATGTTCTTAAAGTTGGTCTAAAGTTCCTTAATGTCATCATGAATCTGTTTGTCAATGTTGAAACCATACATAGCCTTGTTCCTAGCCACTTGGAGGTGAGTGATGTTAACTTCTCTTTTCACTCTGAATTCTTTGTCCAACAGCTCTTCTTCCATACTCCTCTGGTTCTGATTATTATTCTCCTCTTTATTATCCTTTGGGCTCTCAGGCGGAGTTGGGAACTTGTTGCTGTCTTTCTGGGTATCCTCCTCAAGGTCAATGTAGATTTTATAACTTTGGACCTTCTCAACTTCCTCATTCACTGCCTCTTTCTTCTCTTTGTTACCATTCTTGCCTTTATCATTTTGGTTTTTCCCTTGAAAATATCTCAGGATTAGTCATGTTCTCTGGATTGTCAATGGCTTCCTCTTTTCTATTATTATGCCCCTCGCTGTCTTCCTGCTGGTCATCAATGTAGTTATCCACCAGGTTGTCAATCTTTTCTTGAATCTCATCAAGGGTCTCCTCCTAGGTATCCTCTTTATCCCCTTTCTTATCCTTATTATCGGTGATGATGGTAATATCCTTATCTGCCTCCTTTGTGTTTTTATGTTCCCCCATAAAGCCCTGTTCCTTGAAAGAATCATGATCCTGGTCATCGTCATCTGTCTTCATTCCTTCTATGTCGTCATAGATTAATAGAGTGATATCAGCAACAAAAGGGCCTTTGCAGGTTTTTTTGTTGGATTTGCTGGTATTCTTGCCAGAGGATATTTCAATACTCTTGTGCTTAACATTGTCAATCTTCTTCAGGGATAGGGTCAGGAATGTTCTTCTTGACATAATCCTCTATCAAAAGGATTAACCCCTCATGGAAGACAGGGGAAGATTTAACCCTATGATCAATAATGCTCTAATTGAGCGAGCTTAACAAATAGTAGGAGAAGGAAACCTTAATGTCCTTTTTCAAGTGATTAACAAGAACAAAATGATAGTTATAAACCTTGGAATACTTGTTGTCGAGCCTAAAGTATTCCATGATCACTCTAATTACAAAGGCCCAAATACGCTTTATGTTTCACAAATTGACATAATCCAGGTTACCTTTCACGATCATGGCCCGCTCCTGATTCATCTTTGGAAAGGTCTCGTAAGATTTTCTTTCCTCCTTTTTGTCTTTTGAGAACTGCATTCCCTGTAAAGGGACACCAGTAATTTCCGCTAGACGGTCTAACAAGAGGGTAAAAGATTTACCCAGAATGTTTACTTTCATGCTCTCCCAACCATCTACAAATGCCTTAGTTATCTCCTTATTGTTTCAATGTAGACATTTTAGGTATTTGTTCACTTTCCCAATTTTAAGCTTTCTCCAAACCTCCTTCTCATTCCATTTACAGACCTCGCGTTCTTCACTTTTTAGGTCACCTCCCATTTTATCATTCCCCTTCTTTTTGTTATGGTCACTAGTTTTCTTCGAATCCTTAGCAAAATTCAGCTCTGTGTACATATACAAGAAACCAATCTTTCTTTTGATGTCTCTAAGAGAATACGATCGCATAAGGTCATGATTATTATGACACTTCATAATCTTAATCTTCGTATTCCAATTCCATTTCTCATTAATTGGTATGATTAATGTCATTAATGATACCCTCCTTATGGTTAATCCTATCACGATTGAGTAATAAACTGATATCATCATTGATCTTGGTAGTACCAAGCCTCTTACGAGTGATGTCATTTTTTACGCCAATGTTAGCAAGTCCATCTACCACTTGGTTGGCTTCTTAGAAGTTGTGGGTGACATGAAAGGCCATGAATTTCGAAGCCTCCTCCTTAATTTTATTAATAATATGCTCAATAGTCCAGGAAGCCTTACTAATACCTTTAATGTTATTGATGATACTAAGAGAATCTACCTCCAGGAAAAAATTCTTACAATCCATCTCTTCTACCAGTAGGATGACATTGAGGGCCGCCATGGATTCGACCCTGTGATTAGATTGAGTATCCAGCGGAGCCTCTATGGCACCAATACATGTTTGATTTCTATCTCTAATTATACCACCTCCACCATCCTTACCTGGGTTGGCTTGAGCAGCCCCATCAAAATTGGCTTTGACCCTCTCCTCAGGAGGAGAAGTCCAGGTAGTTGTTTCTCTTTGAGGCTTGGGATTGTGGGTATTAATATTGAAAAGCCAGTCAACATTCTTAATAATTTCCATAGAATCTGAATATTTAAATGAGGCTAGGAAATTTTCTTCCAACGCTTTGCATATTTGATTTCCAACAACTTTGGGGAAAGAATTTTTCTCCCTAAAAATTATATTATTTCTCTCTTTCAAGATATGCCAATATAAATGAGGAGGAATAACATTCCAGAAATCTTTTTTGGTAGAGGTTTTTGAAGGGAAACACCATTTAGTAACAAAATCTTACCAAAGACAAAGGAAGAACCAACATAGATTTCATTTCCTAAAGATAGTATCCCAGACATTACGGGTAAAAGAGCAATGGAGCATAAGATGATCAAAAGATTCAGAGTGATCCATACAAATAATACATTTATTCACAATGTCGGAACCCCTTTAGTCAAGTTATCAAGGGCTAGCAGTTTATTTTGAATTAAAATCCATAAAAAGAAATTAATTTTTGGAGTGAGATGCTTATACCAAACATAGGAGGAAAGGCATCTCTCCTCTTTTTCAATTATTAGATTGATTGTAGAAGCCACCGTATACTTGCCATCTAGTCTTGAGTCCCACACTATAGAGTCCTAGATATTGTCTTTGATGTGCCATGTCTGTAGTTCATGCTAGAGTGGAATGAATCTATTGTCCTCTTCTCTTAGGTTCCTCCAGTTATTTTCCTGCCATTACTCTTTAGCTTTTGTTCCTATGTTTTCTTTGCACCTTTCAATAGCCTGCTTCCACTCTTGATTATTGGAGAGGGGCACATTATGGATCCATTCATCATCCCAAAATTCAATTCTCCTACCAGCCCCCAGCTTCCATCTCTTCCCCTTAATGATTAGGTCTTTGGTCAGGATTATGCTATTCCATATGTAAGAACCAAATATGCTAACATCTTTAGTAATAAAATCCTCCAAGGAGATATGGTTACAAAGGTATTTATTTCTGATAATTTTGTTCCATTCTTTCTGCTCTCCAAATATTCTCTAGAGTTATTTCACGAGTTTTGATGGTTCTCAATCCCATACCTCCCAGCTTCTTGGGTTTGCAATCTTTATCCCAAGCCACAAGGCTAAGTCTCTTCTTTTCTTCAACCCTCGACTACAAGAATCTTTTCTGGATCTTCTCAATTTCAAAAAATAGGTGCCCATTTTTTTTCAAAATAGGTGCCCGTTTTTCAAAATGGGTACACATTTTTTTTCAAAACGGGTGCCCGTTTTATAATTTTTTATTTTTTTTTAAAACTTATTTTTACATGCCGATATATTACATTTAAGAAATGGGTACACGTTTTTAAACGTGTGCCCATTTTTTAAAATTTAAATTTACCAAACCACCATTTGCATTGGATTTTGGTTCAGGACAGGTTTTGTGCGACCAAGCCTATGCTTGGACCTCCAAAATAATGGCTAAGGCATTTGAACACCAGATTTTTGTCTTGTCGTAATTTTTTGAGGGTCTTCCTAATCGAAGGTTTTGATGAAATTAAAACAAATTAGAAATCTTACTGTCTAGATTTCAAATACATAAATTTTATAGTGATATGATAAATTTTACTATTTTTACAATATTTATTAATCAAAAGTGGTACCTAAACTTAAAATAGTAAGGTTCACTAAAACTTTAATAACTTTTTTGATTTTAGGTTTTTCAAAAAATGAATTATATGATACCAATCTACATAGAATTTTATTCAAAATAAAAACAAAAATTTCCCAAAAAAGTGAAATTTTCATCAAATTATGGTGGTCGTACACGAGAAGTTTTGAAAATGTACTTTATAGTCAATTAATAATTAATAAAAAAATATATATTCAATTTTTAAATAAAAAAATTATTCTGACCAATCTTTGATGTGTTAGGTACCTTCCCCCAAAAGGATTTAGAAAAATTCATCTATTTACTTCAAAATAGGGTGGTCGTACCCATGTGGGGTATGGTCTTAAAACAGGCATTTTGAAAAAGAGGTTTTTGAACATGCCTACTAAATATATTTTCTACCTCCTTTCTCCTTTCAAACTCAAGGTTGCAGAAAATAAACTAGCTGTAATCAAATATGCTGATATTTGATCTTGAAAACCTCTTAAGTGGCTGATTTCCAAGCTTCTCTCCAATCTTTAGCTTGCTATCTTTAACTTGCTCTTTGATATCTTCTAGATCACCTGCAATGAAAGACATACCTCTTAGCCTAGCTCTGATACCAAATGAAGGCAACTAAACCAATGATTTGCTGATCATAAAATAAAGAAATATGCAGAAGCCCAAATTGCCTTACAGAAATAAGAGCAAGGGCATTCATTATATAGAAAATTGAAAGAGAGGTTACATTATGGTGTTCAACCATGTTCACCAATATTACAACCATAATATTAAAGACCTACAACTATCAACTACAAACATAACTATACACAACCATATATTTAATATGGGACTTGAAATAGTCAACAAAGACAACAAGTATTCTAGAAAGGAGGCCAAAGTCAATAAAAGATGCCAATGGGAATTAATAGTTCTATCACAACTCTTCTAAAATTTATGGTAGTTCTGCTTCTTGTCAACGTTATGTTTTCACTGGCTGTCTCTGCTCGATCAATACCCAAGGAGAAATTGAATACAAATACATGCATTGATAATCTGCTTGAAATCATGGACATGTTAGCATCGTGTAGGAACTATGAAGGAAACATTCCAGATCCTAACTATTGCAAAACATAAAAAAATTACATAACAAAACATAAAACAATTACTTTGCAAAAGATTTTCCACCAAGGAAATGCTCGAAATGCTTTCTCATAATTTTCATCTTTTCTTATCCACTGTAGGAGGGAGAAATATAAGGACTGTCTTTTCACATGGTATAGATTTCAGGTATTTTCCCCTGTACAGTTTACAATTTTCCTCAGAAGCATTTTGAAAAATGTGTACTATAAATTCTTTCTTGAGATTGTAAAAAATATAACATTCTATTTTTTCAAATCCAATTTTTTTGTCTTGATCGTATGAAAAGCATGTATTAAAATTTATGGACTTTATCTTGCTTGCCTATACTATGCATCATGTAGAGCATAAACTTCCAACCAATTTAGTGTTTAAATTTGGAGATAATAATAAATATTATTAAATTCAAATCTATATAGCTATAATTGAGAAAGATAAATTTGAAGACTGGTTGCTTCTATGTTAAATTAATCTCCATCAATATTATCTTTAAAAATAAAGAGTAAAAATTATATAATAAAATATAATTTCAAGGTATGATTTATCCTCTTTGTTTGACCTCTCTGATATTAGGTTTTCTATAAAAATGAACATAATCTAGTTCATTACCTTAAAAAAAATTAAATAATCTTCAATATTTTAATGTTATATTTCATACATTTTTATTTCATTTTTTATCTAATATTTAATTTTTAAGACTGTAATTATATTTCATTATGAGTGTTTTAACATTATTGTTTCATCTATCTCTCATTAGATTTAAGAAATTTTCTTAAGCTTCAACACAATAGTGGAGGGCAAGGCCTCATGTAACTATTTAGCTTAACTTTATTTTTTTGAAGCCAAATTTGGCAATAAATAAAATAGAAAAAAAAGAGACAAATAAATTTATGATAACATTTGACATATTTTTAATAAGCAACTATTTCCCACACTTTTTTCTATATTGGTTCATGAACATAAAATAAGTAAAAAAATATTCTACTACTAATGTTTCTTTTAGAAACAAACATGGGGAATGGGCATGGATAGAAGAAATACAACGTGTTCATAGAAAAAATATAGTGTTTGCATTGGTCAAAGGTGATATTTTAAGGTGTAGACAATTGAACCGAACAATAAAATTAAAATATCTTGTTGAAGATATTATTGGTTTGAGATTTTTATGTTACAGATGACGTTATTGAATATGTAAATTATAATTGTAGAAATATACATCAATATAGATGATTTATCATATCAAATATATTTTAATTAGATWGGAATTTATTTTTTAATTTTATTTTTTATATTTTTTATGAAAACMTTTTTCTTTATATTRGTCATAAAAYTCAAAGAATAAAAAATTTAAATAGTTGGCTAAGGTYGCTCYACCACTCTCCTTCATCTTTGCTTTGTACATGCTTTAGTTGGGCTGGTTATTCATCATTGTCCTTCATGATGTATACACCATCCTCGGTGAAAATGTAGGAGCATTTTAAAATCCTCTACATCCATTGTGACTAGACCGATTATGGATTGCATTTATATTAACAAACGGTTTATATTGCTGCATTAATTAATACTTATAATTAAATATAAAAGTTATTTATATTCTCAAATACTCTTTGCATTAATTAATACTTATAATTAAATATAAAAGTTATTTATATTCTCAAATACATGCAGATGGATACAGATCAGTCCTTGCATTTATTTTAGGTATAAATAATGATTATATTTGTTTATCTGTATAAATGCATGCATAGGGACAAATTGGGTTGCACTTCTTCAGTGACATTCTAACATTGCTTATAAATATTTAAATTTAATTAAAATTATATTAGTGTCAAATTATATCTCAGGATTAAATTATACCTATAAATAAATATAATAAATATCTATAATTGCAAATATAAGCAAAAGAACTAAATGAATTTACAAATATATCCTACATCTATTTCTATGTATAGATATGAATGATATCTATCTATAGATATAAAGAAATGTATGGATAAAATGGGCATTGTAAAATTTCCTCAAGATGTTCTTCCCTTTTATAACCCAAGGTTTTTAAAAATGATTAAGGTGCAAAGATCTATTCCTCATAAAGGAAAAACTTAGATTACTAATACCTATAAGTTGGAATTATTGATAATCCTTTTAGCCTTTATGGAAATAGGCTTTTGCACTTCAGCCACTTTCTTAACATATCTTAAAGATTAGTGGTTTTTTTTATTGTGACTTTTAATCTTATAGTGAATTACATTTTATTTTCGATCAAGTTGGCTCATAGTATAGTGAGGTCTGACACTGCCTCTCTGTTTAGCAACATATCTGGTCATTATAGTATTCTTGTTTCCTTTAACTTTATTTTTCCTCCTCCCTTGTATTGGTCTATTTTCGTTCCAGCTCTTCTTATAATGTATTTTTCTATTTTTTCCCTATCCCTTTAAGAATGTCTAGCCCTTCAGTTAAGGCCTTATCACATTCTTTGCTTCCCCTTCTATATTTAACGCATGCTTCTCTGATTCTAACTTTCATCATGATTTCTCCTCGACACGATCAGTACTCCTAGAACCTTCCCTCTATGTCATTTATTATTCCCATTTTTATCTAGTTTGTACTCACCCTCCAGATGGAGACGAATGTGCATACGTTTCATTTTTAGGTAAATAAAGAAATTGCGCATGCATACCCTACTAAGCCTGAAAACTTGAATTACATTCTGATAACAAAGGACGATATGGTTTGCAGGGGTATTATTAAATCATTTGCAGAATGATAATTTGACTACAACTTCACACTGTGGGCCGATGGTGATTTGGTAGGTACCTTCATATCCTGTTTGACTCTAGCTCAAATTCCTAAACTTGAGATTGTGGCTTAATGTAAATAAATATTTATTAGCAATATTCTAAAAGGTTTAGAATAGGCAGTTTATAGCATTGATGAGAAAAACCTGATCTCGGTCCCACAAATTAACATGAAGGTCGACATAGATAAACTCCCCACTTTGCAGGTTACCTCCCATAAGTCGATACTGACATTCAAGGACAAGGATATCTTTGATATCCACTGGACTGAAAAGATGATGAACCTCCTCTTCCTTTTCCATTGGTTGCATATTTTCTCTTCTAACAACACAGAGTGGCTTTTCCATTACTTGGCTACAGATAAATTTGTGGTGCCTCTCTCCTATAAGAATCTTGACGTCTGCAGTTTACAGGTTAAGATTCATAATTACTGCAAAAGGCGCAGCCCATCAAAGAAGGAAAAATTGGACCCTCTAAATTGTGTATTAACTAAAATTATATGTTCAATTGATATTTGAAGAGAGTGAGGAAATTGAGGGAAAAAAATGAGGGAAGAGCACTTTATATAACCGTTTGGTTGCTGTATTTCACTCGGAATTGGCATTTTCAAATTTTGGATTTGACATCTTCTAAGTTTGGGTTGAAAATATAAAACCTGAATAGGGATTTGTTAATTCCCATTTACCCCCTAAATCTCGATTTGAATCTTCCATCTAAAAAGGTGAAATTGGGGTGAATCAAATTTCATAAAATTTGAAGTCCATAATAATAAATGAATGATAATCACCAGCCAAGATTAATAATTTGAAAAGCTACAAAATTGTTTGGTTAGTATGTAACACAGAGCCCAAACATTAAATTCATAATATAAACCTATGACCTTCAATCCCATAGTTCTTTCATGTAGGCAAAAGAAAACCTTGGAATCAATCAAAAATTATGAAAAGCCCAGCCTTATAGCCATTACGGACTAAAATTCAATGGCTTAATGGGAAGATCTCTATGATGCATCTTCTGTAGATCTAGATTTCAAGTCAAAAATTTTCATCCCACATCATGATAGAGAAAAATAATATTGAATTATATGCAATATCAGGCTTGAAAATGTAATTCTGAAGATCCCCTACATTTTCTTTGTAAGCATAAGCTAATTTATCCAGGTATCATATAATAATACAATCTAACAATTTAAAATGAAATGAAACACTTTACTTGTATATAAATTATAGTCTATAATCGATGTGAACATGTGCCTGTATTACATAGGGACCTTATGCTTAGGACAATCCTTTTATATTGCTAGCTGGGTTTTCAAATTCCACCATGCAAATAGAATAGCAACAATTTTATTTACTCGAAAGATTTTACTGATCCAATTTACACCAGCCCCACAACTTGTGCCTCTAATAAAACAGTAAAAAAAAATATCATATGTTTGATCTGACAAAAAATAATTTCTTTGAAAAGATTGGTTGCTATCTCTCGATGAACAAAACTGGTCCACCTCATATTCCGGAAATCATTTTTAGGATATGTTTCTTCAAGAATTTCAACATCTCCAGAATTTTAGCATCTTCCAGAATTGATGTTATCCAGCATTTGGTGTTCCAGAAACTAAACGGGCCCTAAAGGGAGATAAACTCAAAAGACAGAGGATGAGAGAAAGTATAATTCACATTTAAGAATTCTTGCCTATACTAAGTGCACTCTTATTATAATTTACCTCACATTTTAACATACCTCTTTCTTGATCACTCTATCTCTTCCACCCTTTGTCTTTATCTACCTTTCACTTTTGTCTCTATCTCTTTCTATCTATGTAGTTCTCTATGTCTATATATTTATATCGTCCTCTATCTATATCTCCCTCTCTATGGACCCATCCTCTTATATATTTCGTACTCCTTCACCTCCCCATCATCTTCCTTCCTCTACCTATCTTTCTACATTTCTCGCCTCTTCTGCATCTCTCTATCTTTCTCTCTCCTTTTTCTTCCCATACATCTTTATCTCTACATCTTTAACTCCCTTTATTTCTCTCTCCCTCTCTCTTGATTTATAGCTTTTGTTTTAGTTTCTTTCCAGGGGCTTATAAATGGATCCATGCTTGGTTTGAAACTACTATTTGTATGTTAAGACTTTTATTTCAGAAATAAATCATTATATAAATGACCTATGAATTGGTCTCATTTACTACAAAATGTATGTAAAAAGTATACCAATTTTTTCCTTAATCCGACTTCCACACCTTTTTGAAGTACCCATTCCACACTAAAGTGCAATTGCTCGTATATAAAAAAAAAGATAACAATGAAGTAATCTTTAATTGTCGAATAACATCAATTCAAAAGTTAAAAAGGTCAAATAAAAAATAAAATCAACATCCGAGAAAAATCTGCCACTCTACAAAGTCGCTACCCTGTGTCGCCTTTTGAATTGTGTCCTCCTAAACGCATCAATATTTTCCTTTGAATATCACCAACTTTTATTGAATTGCAATATTAACCTATTCATATGCTTGCATTCTGTCGTCCGTCTCTATAAATACGATATATATTCATTATGTATCTCCATTCCTGAGCTTCTCTCTATATCTCGTAAGACATTCACTGGCTTCTTCCTTCGTCATTTGTAAAGAGATCATATTTATTTGCATAACATTCATTCTCGTGGTTACTATGGCGAGATCAATGTTTCTGAAAATTATGGTAGTGATGCTTGTGCTCAACTGTATGTTTTCATACGCTGTCTCTGCTCGATCAATTCTCAAGGAGAAAGTGAATAGAAATACAGGCATTGATAATCTGCTCGAAATCATGGAGATGTTAGCATCATGTACTAACTGTGTAGGAAACATTGCAGATCCTAATTGCTGCTAAAGATAAAAACAAGGCTGCATAGAATTATTTTGGACCCAACCACCACATTAAGATTTTCCTCCATGCAAACTCTCGACAAAGTTGTTGATTATTTAATCTTTTCTGGTCCACTGTGAGAATGAGATATACGGTATAGATGTGGCCTAGTATATTTGGGAATTCGGTATAGATTTCTGCTATTTGTCTCGTGGAAAGTTTACAGTTTGGCCCAGAAGCATTTCGGGAAACGTGGATTGTAAATTTTTCTATAGGATTGTTAAAAATATAACATTCGATTTATTCGTATAAAAATTTTCTATGTTGACCCAGTTAAAAGCATCTATTATATTTTATGGACTTTATCAAGCCTGCGAGTGTCACAATATTTTCCGAAGTAGCTGATTTTTATGGACAACGATCAGCACTAAATAGCCTAGAAAATTATCTTCAATTCTAGATATTTAATTATTCAATCACAACAATTGAATGGTGAATATATATTTTGAATTCGTAGTCAAGTTGGAGCATTTGCGGGACTATATGAGACACGTTAGATTAATAAGAATTGAGTAAAATTTAATCTCAATGGGTCCTATGCAATGAGAAATAAACCACTTCTTACTTGAGACAACAGTTATGGTTGTGCGTGTTATGTAGTTATAGTTGCTATTCTGTTTTATCTATGTTTTAATAATGCTATCATTCAAGGGCTTTCGACGGTTTTTGGCTCTGCTAGGGTTTCATGTGTATGGCGTTCTGTCTGTGTTTCTGCTCTGGGCCATCCATCTGTCACACCGCATTAACTACGGGATCTTTTTTGCATTAGGGTTAGCTTATAGTATGGGTCCGGCCAACTTCGGCCCAGCAGTTGCTGCTGGTGCGCGAGTTGAAGCTTCGGATAGCCATGGTGCCTCCTCTGAACAAACGTCCTCGCAAGTTTGTCCCGAAGGTCTTTCACGAGGTAACCCTGATATTGTTCTTAATCCACAAGAATTTGATTCTGCTTGTGAATGGTTAGAAAAGCATACGTTGATTGGATATTTTGTGGGTCGTACTCCTCCTGAAAGTATTCTTAAAGATTGGGTCAATAAGAGCTGGAACCCTCATGGGGTCCGTCTTGATGGTGTGCAAAACCTTACCAAAGTTTTTTTCCTTTTCCAGTTTGCTAACCCTTCTCAGGCGGAAGCGGTTTTTAACCGTGGACCCTGGACTGTTATGTCCTCCCTGTTAGTTTTTCAGAAATGGTCTTGAGATTTTACTGTCTCGGATGACAAAAGACTTAGGGTTCCAATTTGGGTTGAGTTCCCTGGCCTCCCTTTGCCATGCTGGCCGTTTATTGAGTGTATTGCTAAGACCATTGGCAAAGTCATTGTCATGGAACATGACAAATTTTTCAATGCCCATCCCCAGAAGCGGGTCTGTGTTGAGGTCAACTTTTATAGGGACCTCAAGGACACTATTGAAATCCAGATTGGTGCTCTCACCATCTCTCAAAAGGTGCTTTATTTGAATCTACCCAACACCTGTTATCGGTGTCAATCGGCAGAGCACAAAATCAAAGATTGCCCGCTGGCTACCCCTCGGGTGAAACCTACACAGAAAGACGCGCCGGTCAAAGCCACCAATGCTGGAAAAAAGAAGAATGGACTACAATTTCGTGTAAAGGCCGGAATGCCTCAGGCCCTAAGATGACACTAACCTCTGCTGCTGTGTTGTTGTCTCCAGATGTGCCCGTTGGTCATTCTCCGCCAGTTGATGCACCACCAGTGGTGCCCTTTGTTTCAAACCCTGTTACATAGGGGAAGAGTTCAGCTGCAAAGCCATCCACTCCAGAAGTGGTGCTTGCGCTGCCAGCAGTTTCTTTGCCTACTTCCAGGGCTGTGCGTCGGTCTCGCAGTCCTGATGGACACACGGATGACCCAGATAAAAGGAGGTTCACCTCGTCTAGAGAATTTCTCCCCAGCTTTGGTTATGTTCTAGCGTACTTGCAGAATAGCTTCTCCTCTCTTGAGGACGAGGAAGCCATGCAAGAGTTTTTATGATTTTTTTGTCCTGGAATGTGCGAGGTCTAACTGACCTCTCCAGAAAGTACTATGTTCGTGATACTCATCGTAGAATTTAGAATCTGGACGTGCTTTGTTTACAAGAAGTTAAAATTTATGGGTTTTTGCTTAACTCTGCCTGTTGTGTCATATGGCCGGACGACATTGTATTTTCTTCTCAGCATGAAGCTGGCAAAGGCGGTGTCATTACCATTCTGTCACCTTGCCTTCATTTCTGTGTTATTGTGCATGGATTTGATCCGATGCAATGTGTAACCTGGATTTTTCTATCTCTACATAATCATTCTTTCGGTGTAATTAATGTTTATGCCCCCAATGATGCTATCGAAAGATCTCAATTATGGTACTGGCTGGCAGACAACTTGCCTCCAGCTACTTGGGTTATGTGTGGGGACTTTAATATGGTTGAGTTGGCCTCTGACATGGAAGGAATTTTTCCTTTTCGCTGGACAGCTAGGGAGAGAGAAGCCTGGTATCACATGCGCAATAAATTGGGCCTTTTTGATCCCAATGCTAACCGCCGCCAACAGGGTGGGGTCTGGCATACTTGGTCTAATTTTAGAGCTGGCTCTGACCGCATATTTAAGAGACTGGATCGTGCTATGATAACGGCTCAATCTTTTTTCTCCTTTTCTGAAGATCGAGGCCTACCTATCATTCCTCTGACAGATGTTACCTTGTTAGATCACTTCCCCATTTACTTTTCCATTACTTGGCAGTCCTGTGCCAGGAGAGCTGCGCAGACGCAATTTTTTTTTAACATGTCTGTGCTGACACACAATCCCACTATAGCCCACATTCTTAAAGTTTGGAATTTAGCGCCTCGGCCCCACAGTGATACTGGTTGGATTCAGTGGTGGAATGACGCCATTGCCCGCACTGCGAGGTTTCTTCGCATTTATGGCCGTCAGCTAGCCTGTTACAGAAAGCGTGCTTATGAAGCTAATACTAAG